>JAHRHZ010000279.1:1118065-1177189 GCA_024137785.1 Ginglymostoma cirratum | reverse complement strand
CTCTCTCTCTCTGGGACAGGAATACTCTCCCCTCCTCCACTCAAACCCACAACCCCGCACTCTCCAGGGCAGGAGTCACTCTTAGACTCACCTTCTTCATGATGCCAGTCTTCCTCTTGCTGAAGGTCGTGTATCTCCTCAGTTTGTTATCGATAAATTCCATTTTAATTTTCACTCTGCCCCTGGTTTTCTTGCCAGGTTTTAGTCCGGCTCCTGGTGCAGTCCCTCCTGGGGCCGACGCTGCCCCATAGCCTCCGGCCGGCGCTAAGCTCCCCGGACCAGGCTCTAGCCCCGGGCCATGTCCGCTGACCCCTGCCAGGCCCGCCGCGGCCGCCGCTTCCAGGTCGGACAGGCGCCTCTTGACCCCCCGTCTGTCAAGCGGGGCCGGGGCCGAGGCCACCACCAGTTCCTCGTCCTCGTCGCTGCTGGGTTCCGAGCAGCTGTAAGGGGGCCCAGGCAGCGGGGCCTCTCTGTCCCGGGACACCAGCACGGCAGCGGCTGCTGCCTGGGGGCCCGGGCCCGGGGCCGCTGGCTGCAGGCTGCCCGCCGGTGACGACGACGAGCTGTTGGGCTCAGGAGGAGCGGTGCCGGCCGGACTCTGCAGCATGGCCCCCGGGAGCGGGGGGAGAAAGAGTGACCCCTGCCCCGGTCTAGTCCCTAAATCTCAGAGCCGCTCTCTCCTCGTTGTCTTTCGGGGCCACTTGTCCCGGTCTCACCCAGGTCTTTTCCAGTGTATCTCCGCTCTCAGTCCGGTTCTGGTCTTGGAATAATCCCGATCCGTCCTAGTCCTTTACCCGGTCTATCCCCCCCACCCCCCAATGTGCACCCGGTCTGTCCCTAGACCCCCAGTCTGTTCCCGGTCTCCCCGCCCCCCGACTCCCAGTCTAACGCCGGGGACACTGTCTACAATGTGGAACCCGGAGACACCGGGAAAGGAAACCTCAGACGCATCACTCTCAGCCACACCACACATTAAAATAGTGCCAAGCTAATTTGCCCGCTCTCCTCAGCCAGACCCGTCAGGAAAATACTGTTCCCCTCCCTCCCACCTAATCCCTGGGGAGCAGGGTCCTCGGAATCCGCGGAATCCACTACTCTTGGGGGCTGAGGAAAGCAGGCGGAGAGCAGTGATACGGCCTATACCCAGCACTATTTCCACCATATAAAGACACAATGTTTCCTTTTATGGCGCGGCCGCTCCTTATTTGGTGAGTCACCGCTCAGCTCGCTGATTGGTCCAGAGCCTGGGTCCCAACCCCCACCCGGAATAATCCACATACCAGAGAGACCAGGGCCAGACGCAGTGGACAGGACCGGGCCAGATGCATTAGTACAGACACACAGGAGAAAATGGACAGGAGAGCACTGACATACTGGACAGTATGGATAGACACACTAGACAGAGTGGACTAGAGAAAACACTCCCAGCCCGTAGGACAGGTTAGAGTGTACTGAACAAACTGACCACAATGTCCATCATGAGAGAACAAGTTCACTGTGTTCAGTCTAGGCAAGATTGTGGCTACCTCAATCTGAATCCTGAAGTCAAAAAGAGATTTTACAGCACATAAAAAGAGGCCACTCAGCCCTGTGTGTCCATGCCAGTCTTTTCTATCCCCATTTTCTAACACTTGACAGGACACAGCCCAGTCCACAGAACTGTCCAGAACAGACTGATCAATGTCCAGACCAGACAGAACATTATACATAGCTACAGCACCTCAAATGCTCATCTAAATACTTCTGGAATGTCTTGAGGGTTTCTACCTAAAAAGTTAGCAGAAGCAATGAGTTCCAGACAACCTCAACCATCTGGGTGCAAATGAATTTCCTCAAATCCCCTTTAAACCTGTTGCTCCTGAAAACTGTGCCCTTGGCTATTGACACCTCTACTTAGGCATAAGGTTCCTCCCCATGTACTATCTATTCGGCTAAGAACTTTGTACACCTCAAGCAGATCCCCCTTCAGCCTTCTCTGTCCAAAGGAAAACAATCCGAGACTGTCTAGCCTCTCTTCATAGCTGAATCATTCCAGCCTAAACAGCATCCTAGTGAATCTCCTCTGCCCTTTTTTACAATAACATCCTTCCCATTGTGTGGTGACCAAAACTGTACATAGTCCTTCAGCTGTGGCATAACCAATGTTATCCACAACTCATTCACAACCTTCTTGCTCCACTAATTCAATGCCTCCACAAATAAAGGCAAGTCTCCCCTATGCTGCCTTCAGCAGCTTATCCATCTGCCCTCCAGCCTTCAAGAATCTAAATGATGCACAATTAACATCCCTCTGATCCTCTGTACTTCCTACGGTCCTACCTTTCAATCTGTACTCCTTTGTCTTGATGGTCCTCCCAAAACGTATCACCTCACACTTCTGGATTAAAAACCATTTGCCACTGTTCAAACCATCTGATCAACCCCTTCATATCCCCCTGTAATCTAAGGCTTTCTTCCTTGCTATCTACCACACCAACCTTTTTCATTTTATCTCCAAACTTACTGATCATTATCTCCTACATTCATGTGTAGGCCATTAACGTATGCGACAAAGCAGCAGTGAACCCTGTGGTAGACTACTGAACACAGGCTTCCAGTGACACAAACACTCTTCTTCATCGTCTTTTGCTTCCTGCCAGAAAGCCAATTTTGTATCTAATTTGACAAAGTGCCCTAGATTCCATGGGTTCTTTCCTTCTTAACCAATCTGCCATGCGAGACCTTATCAGAAGCCTCGCTAATGTACATATAGACACCATCAACTGCACAATCATCATCTACACACCTAGTCACCTCCTTGAAAAACCCAATCAAACCTGTCAGAACCGTCAGCCTTCCTGCTCCTCTGATGCTGCTTGGCGTGCTGTGTTCATCCAGCTCTACACCTTGTATATCTCAGACCTCATTGCCCCCTATCAAAATCACTGCTGATGTATCCACTTTCCAGCCCCCTAAACCCTCTTATTGCTAATTATTTAAGTATATCACAGTGCCCTCCCTGATTTCTACATCTACATCTTCCTTCTCTGCAGTGAATACAGACGTAAAGTACTTATTTGAAACCTCAGCTGTCTCTTCCGGCTTCACACACAGATTCTCATTTTGGTCCCTAACAGGTTCTACTCTTTAGGCCAAGCAGCATCATAGGAGCAGGAAAGCTTGACGTTTCGGGCCTAAACCCTTCTTCAGAAATGGGGGAGGGGAAGAGGGTTCTGAAATAAATAGGGAGAGAGGGGGAGGCGGATAGAAGATGGATAGAGGAGAGGATAGGTGGAGAGGAGGCAGACAAGTCAAATAGGCGGGGATGGAGCCAGTAAAGGTGAGTGTAGGTGGGGGGGTAGGAAGGAGATAGGTCAGCCCAGGGAGGACGGACACGTCAAGGGGGCGGGATGAGGTTAGTAGATCGGAGATGGGGGTGGGGCTTGAGGTGGGAGGAGGGGAGAGGTGAGAGGAAGAACAGGTTAGGGAGGCGGGGACGAGCTGGGCTGGTTTTGGGATGCGGTTGGGGGAGGGGAGATTTTGAAGCTTGTGAAATCCACATTGATACCATTGGGCTGCAGGGTTCCCAGGCTGAATATGATTTGCTGCTGCAGCCTTCGGGTAGCATCATTGTGGCATTGCAGGAGGCCCAGGATGGACATGTCGTCTGAGGAATGGGAAGGGGAGTTGAAATGGTTGGTGACTGGGAGGTGCAGTTGTTTGTTACGAAACGTCAAGCTTTCCTGCTCCTGTGATGCTGCTTGGCCTGCTGTGTTCATCCAGCTCCACACCTTGTTATCTCGGATTCTCCAGCATCTGCAGTACCTATTATCTCAGGTTCTACTCTTTCCTTGGTTTTTTTCTTGCCCTTAACGTAAAAAGCTATTAGATTTTCCTTAATGTTAGCCACCAGTGTTTTCTCATGGCCCCTCTTTGCTCTCCTAATTTCTTTTTGAGCAACCCCCTGCACTTTCTGTAGGCCTGGAGGGCATCTGCGTAACATTTGAGCCCTCTGTATTTACCATAAGACTCCTTTTTTCTCCCTGATACTATCTTGTACGTCCCTTGATACCTAGGGTTCTCTAGACATGTTGGTCCCATGATTCACCCTGCATGCTCATTAATACCGTTATGAATGTCTCCCACTTTTCTGATGTGGCTTTTCCTCCCAGTCCACTTTGGCCAGATCCTGTCTTATCATATTCAAATCAGCCTTCCCCCAGTTAGGAACATAGGAACAGTAGTAGATCATTCAGCTCCTCAAGCCTGTTCCACCATTCAGTGGTAGATCTGGGGCCTAATTCAATATACCTACCTTGGGCCCTTATCTATTAATACCTTTGCTTAAAACTTATCAAAGTCAGATTTAAAACTGACAACTGATCCAGCATCCGCTGTCGTTTTGGAAGTAATTCCAAATATCCACCCCCGTTGTGTGTAGAAGTGCTTCCTAACAACTCTTCTGAATGGTCTGGCCCTAATTCTCAGACTATGCCCCATACTTCTGGAATTTCCAACCAGTTGAAATAATTCATCTCCATCCACCCCATCTCTTCCTGTTAACATCTTGAAGATTTTGATCAGATCACCCTATAACCTTCTAAATTCTGGAGAAAACTGGCCTAATTTATATAATCTATCCTCATAACCCCTGAAGTCCAGGTATCATTCTGGTAAAGCTACGTTATATTCCCTCCAAGGTTAGTATGTCCACACTAAGGTGTGGTGTCCAGACATTCTCATAGTACTCTAAGTGGGATCTAACCAGGGTTTTGTATAACTGCAGCGTAACATCTGCATCCTTGTACTCCAGTCTTCTAGCTATAAAGGCTAGCATTCCATTAGCTTGATTAAATATTTTTTGCCCCTGTTCATGACATTTTCATGATCTGTGCACCTGAACCCCCGAGTCTCTTTGGATATCCATGTATCTAATTTCATAGCATCTAGAAAGTAGCCTGCCCTGTCCCTTATCAGTTCAAAATGGATAACCTCACACTTGCTTACACTGAACTCCAGCTACCACAGATTTGCCCCATTTACCTCGTCAATCAATATCCCATTATAATGTTATGCTATCATCCACACTGTCTACAATGCCACCAAACTTTGTCATCAGCAAATTTGGATATGTGACCATTATCTAAGTCCTTAATAATGTGAATAATTGAGGCCTTAACAGATCATTTTGGGACACTACTTGTCATATCCTGCCAATTTGAGTTCCTATCCTTTATCCCTAGTTTTTGTCATCTACCACTCAACCATGTCACGAATCTGCCTTCAAGACCATGGGTTTCCACCTTAGTTAACAATCTCTTATGTGGGATTTTATCAAATGCCTTCCGAAAGTCCATGGAAACAAAATCCCATCATTCCCCTGTCCACTACCTTCGTAACAAATTCAAAAAAAAATCAGAATCTTTATTTCCAGTTCACCTATGTCCTTGTCCATAGTTATCTTGACATTTACTGAATTATGGTCATTATCACCGAAAGGCTCTCCCATTGCCACATCTATCACTTGCCTGGCTTTATTCCCTAATATTAAAGTCCAGCACCACCGCTCTCTTGTAGGATTTTTTACATTCTGGCTTTCTAAAGGAAGAAAACACTCTCCTGGATCTATTTTAGGAATTCTGCCCTCACTTTGTCTACTCTAGGTAATATTGGGGAAGCTGAAATATCCTACAACTATTACACGATTTTTTTTAAACTTCTTCAAGATTTGTTTACATGTCTTTCTCTCTTTCCAAGACATAGTATATGTCCAGCAAAGTGATTGCCTCCTATTTGTTTTATCCATATGAATTAATCTGACGAACCTTTGAAGATACATAGCCAAAAGGGGTTCTCACAAGGGGTCCCATTGCCTAATACAAAGAGACATCCAGGTGTGTTGGTTTTGAGTATCTTTGGAAGGCAGTAGAAGGCCCCTACATGGGATGAGAGTACATAGAGTACTCTGAAGGACTGGATCAAAAGTCTTGACCAGTCTATTCAGTTGACAGGAGTGTTCTTTGGTCGGATCAGCAGGTAGTTTTCCGTAGTGTTCCGGGTTGTTCAGCTGTCGGTACACTTCCTTGCAGTAGTCTGTACTATTCCGTATGACGATGGATCCTCCTTTGTCCATTGGTTTGATGACAATGTTGCGATTGGTCTTGAGAGTACAGATGCCATTGCATTATGCCCTGTTGATGTTTTGCACTGCCTTCTGACTGCGACTGATAAATCTAGCATTCACACATTCTCTGATGGCTTGAGCATACCTGTCAAGCCCAGACAATGGCCCTCCTAAGGGGTCCAATTTGACTCCTTCTTTGCCCGCTCCTCCATGGATCTCTCTGTCGACTGATCCAGTTCATTGGTTGTCTCATTGGAGTCACTGCTGACATCTTGGAAGAACTCCTGGTGTCTCATTCATCTGATGAATACCTCTGTGCCTGCCGTGAGACCAATGGGGTCCATTTTGGTGGTGGGGCAGAAACTGAGTTCTTGGCTGAGAACCTCAATCTTGTCTGGTTGAAGGGTGTGGTCTGATAAGCTGAAATGGATTTTCCCATGGTGGTACCGCCTTCAACTGTGGTACCAGGGGAGACTTGGTTGTTGCTGGTGGTGATGCCAAGTTTCTCCAGTTTCTTGTTCTTGCGGTGCATGTAGGTGTTTGGTTCCATTGCCTCGTCTGTTTGGCAGTGTCTCTTAACTGTACAGCTGTATCTTGAGCACAAGCTGAGAAAATGGACTGTGTCTCGATTTCAAGGCTAGCTGTAGAGTTGGCGTACCAGATGATTGAGGAGTTTGAGAGAGGTGCAACAGCAAAGTCTCTCAGTGTTGTAGGTCGACTTGAGTGGGTTTGTGATCTGTAGTCTGTTTGGAATTTTTTTGTGCTTTCTTGCATTTCTGTAGAAACTTGATGTCTGTGTCGATATGCGTAATATTCTTGGATATCCTATCCAGTTTGAGCAAGCAGTTGGTGATTTTGATGATAGCCATGATGTGGAAGTGCCGGTGTTGGACTGGGGTGGATAAGGTCAGAAATCACACGACACCAGGTTATAGTTCATCAGGTTTATTTGAAAGCACAAGCTTTCAGAGCATAACCGCTTCAGCGGATGAAATGACAAGGAAGCACACAGAACACAGAATTTGTAAGTAACAGATCTAACGGTCACACCATGGATGAGGATGTATTAAACAAACCTAAGATACTGTTAAGTATTTAATCAGTTAGAAGGTTTTAAGTTTTTAATATGCATATGTAAATCACTAAATTCCTTTCAAATCACTAAGTTTTTATAAGGAAATCTTACCTTCCTGGCTGCCCCCCACCCAGGCTCGCGGTCTCACTACTTCCACTGCTGAATTGGAGGAGTACAAATTGGGATCAGACGTTCTCAGGGAAATACACAACAGAAATGTGGTGGTTGTTCAGGGGACACTTGCTACGGATACTGGATAAGTTTGTCCCACTGAGGCAAGGAAGGGATTGTAAGGTGAAGGAACCTTGGATGACAAGGCATGTGGAACATTTAGTCAAGAGGAAGAAGAAAGCTTACTTAAGATTGAGGAAGCAAGTATCGTACAGGACTCTACAGGGCTACAAGGTAGCCAGGAAGGAACTGAAAAATGGACTTAGGAGAGCTAGAAGGGGGTATGAAAAAACCTTGGTGGGTGGGATTAAGGAAACCCCACGGCGTTCTATACTTATGTGAGGAACAAGAGGCCAGAGTGAGGGTAGGCTGATCAGGGATAGTGGAGGGAACTTTTGTGCGAAGTTGGAAGAGGTAGGGGAGGTCCTTAATGAATACTTTGCTTCAGTATTCATCAGTGAGAGGGACCTTGACGTTTGTGAGGACAGTGTGAAACAGGCTGATATGCTCGAACAGGTTGATGTTTGGAAGGAGGATGTGCTAGAAAGTTTGAAAAACATGAGGATAGATAAGTCCCCTGGGCCAGACGGGATATACCCAAGGTTACTACGGGAAGCGAGGGAAGAGATTGCTGCCCCTTTGGCGATGATCTTTGCGTCCTCACTGTCCACTGGAGTAGTACCAGATGATTGGAGGGTGGCAAATGTTATTCCCTTGTTCAATAAAGGGAATAGGGATAATCCTGGGAATTACAGGCCAGTCAGTCTTACATCTGTGGTGGGCAAATTATTGGCGAGGATTCTGACAGATAGTATTTATGATTATTTGGAAAAGCACAGTTTGATTACAAATAGTTATCATGGCTTTGAGAGGGGCAAATCATGCTTCACAAGCCTTATTGAATTCTTTGAGGATGTGACAAAACACATTGATGAAGGTCGAGCAGTGGATGTGGTGTATATGGATTTAGTCAAGGCATTTGATAAGGTTCCCCATGGTAGGCTCATTCAGGAAGTATGGGATTCAGGGAAATTTGGTTGTCTGGATATAGAATTGGCTGTCCAATAGAAGACAGAATGTGGTAGTAGATGGAGAGTATTCAGCCTGGAGCGTGTGTCTCCTCTAGTTTGGTCTGTTTAATAATGACGAAGGTGTCGTCACATAGCATATCCATAGTTTAGGTTAGATTAGCAGAAGGGCCATGCTTTCAAGTCTCTCCATTACCACTTCAGCTGTTAGTCCAGGGACAGGTGATCCCATCGGTGTCCCGTTGATCTGTTCATATATTTGGCCGTTAAAGGTGAAGTGGGTGGTGAGGCACAGGTCCAGTAGCTTCAATATGTTGTCTGTGGAAATGGTGTTACTAGGATCTTGTTCTTGTTTTAGTAGTGTTACCAGTGTTTCTCTTGCTCGTGTATGTCTATCGATGTGAATAGGGAGTAACGTCAAACGATACCATGGTCTCGTTGTCATCTATTCTCATGTCCTTGATTGAATTGAGGAACTCCTGGGCTGAGTGGATTGAGTGGGGTGACTTGCTGACGAGGTGCTTTAGTCTCCTTTGTAGATCCTTGGCTAATTGATGTGATGGTGTGCCTGGCAGGGAGACTATGGGTCTGAGGGATACTTCCAGTTTGTGTACCTTCGGGAGGCTGTAGAATTGGGGGATGTTAGTTCCTTCAGGTTTCATTCTTAGATAGTCTGTTTTGTTGATTTGTCTGGTCTGTTTGAACCTCTTTAGTGTGTTGAGAATTTTGTTGCCCAGTTGTGGTGCCAGGTCTGTCTGCACTTGCCAGTATGTGTTCTCATCGGCGAGTAGTGTATGTGCCTTGGAGAAGTAATCCTGTTTGTTTAGTATTACCGTCACGCACCCTATGTCTGCTGGTAGTATTGTGATGTTCTTGTCCTTTTTCAGTCATTCTAGTACCTTCCTTTCAGGTGTGTTGAGTGTTGAGTTTGCTTTTTCTGTTCAGTGTCAGGATCACTGTCTCAAACTATAGATGACACCTTCATCATTATTAAACAGACCAAACTAGAGGAGACACATGAACTAATAAACAACACCCTCACCAGGATCAGATTCACCAGAGAAGAGGAGAACAACAAACAGCTCCCATTCCTGGACGTCATGGTGGAATGCAGGACCAATGGGGAATTCCTAACAAAGGTACACAGGAAAGCCACACACACTGACCAAGTACTGAATATCAACAGCAACCACCCTAACAGGCACAATACAAAGTTGCATGAGAACATTATTTAAACGGGCAACACACTACAGCAGCAGAGAACCTCGCCAAAAAGAAGAAGAGTACCTCCTTCAAGTATTCAGGGTCAAACAGATACCCGAAAAACCGGGTCAGAAGATGCCTATCACATGGACAACACCAGGAAGATACTACATGCCCCGACACACTCACCACGCTACCTTACATCAAGAACACATCCGAACTGACAAGTCTCCTACGACCACTGGGCATAAGAGTAGCGCACAAACCCACATCAACCCCACGACAACTGCTTCACCCAACAGTCCAGGACTTCCACATGATGTCATATACAAGATTCCCTGTAAAGACTGCAACAGACATTACATTGGACAAACACGAAGGAAATTAACCACAAGGGTACATGAACATCAACTGGCAACAAAAAGACACCACCAATACGCACTCAACTCCATCCACATGGATAAGGAAAACCACCAATTCGACTGGGACAACATCCAGGATCCTGGGACAGGCGAAGCAGAGACAAGCACGGGAATTCCTAGAGGCCTGGTTCTCCACTAGGAGCCATCAATAAACACATAAAGCTAGACCCCATGTACACTCCATTGCAAAGGAAAACCGGAAGTGAGGTAATCCAGCTCAACAGACACCAGAGTTTGAATGACAGGTGGGAAAACACCACAGCGCTTCATCAGAGGCTGCACTGATGTTACCCAGCAGGGTAATGAAATGTCTGTGGAACAATGAACTAGCTCAGTGAGCCAACCACCGCAACATACAGGGTTAATGGCAAGATTCTTGGCAGTGTGGAGGAACCGGGGCATCTTGGGGTCCACATCCATAGATCCCTCAAAGTTGCTACCCAAGTTGATAGGGTTGTTAAGATGGCGTATGGGATTTCATTGGCAGGGGAATTGAGTTTATGAGCCGCAAGGTTATGCTGCAGCTCTATAAAACCCTGATTAGACCACTCTTGGAATATTGTGTTCAGTTCTGGTCACCTCATTATAGGAAGGATGTGGAAGTTTTAGAAAGGGTCCAGAGGAGATTTACCAGGATGCTGCCTGGAATGGAGGTCAGGTCTTATGAGGAAAGGTTGAGGGAGCTAGGGCTTTTCTCATTGGAGCGAAGAAGGATGAGAGGTGGCTTGATAGAGGTGTACAAGATGATGAGAAGCAGAGATAGAGTGGATAGCCAGATACTTTTTTCCCAGGGTGGCAGTAACTATTATGAGGGGGCATAATTATAAGGTGATTGGAGGAAGGTACAGGGGAGATGTCAGAGGTAGGTTCTTTACACAGAGAGTGGTGGGTGCATGGAATGTGCTGCAGTCGTGGTAGTGGAGTCTGATACATTAGGGCCATTTAAGTGACTCTTGGACAGACACATGGATGATAGTAAAACAGGTGGTATATAGGGTAGTTTGATCTTAGAGTAGGATAATAGGTCTGCACAACATCATGGGCCAAAGGGCCTGTACTGTGCTGTACTGTTCTATTTTCTATGTTCCGTGTATATTATCTTTCCTTACTGTGCAGTAATTGATTCCTTGATCAATATTGTAATACCACCTCCTCTTTTACAAATGCTGAGTTGCCAGTTCTACCCTTCTTCAACTCATCTGCTTTAACTTAGAGTCATAGAGATGTACAGCATAGAAACACTCCCTTCAGTCCAACTCATTCATGCAGACCAGAAATCGTATGTAAATCTAATCCCATTTGTCAGCATTTGGTCTACATCTCTCTAAACCCTTCCTATTCATATACCCATCCAGATAGCTTTTCCACCACTTCCTCCAGCAGCTCATTCCATATATGCACCACCCTAGGCATGATCCCTGATAAATCTTGGATCCCTTTTAAATCTTTCCCCTCTTACCTTAAACATACGCCCTCTAGTTTTGGACTCCCCTACCCTGGGGAAAAGACCTTGACTATTCACCCTATCCAGGCCCCTCATGATTTTATAAGCCTCTATAAGGTCACCCCTCAGCCTCTGATGCTCCAGGGAAAATAGCCCCAGCCTATTCAGCCTCTCCCTATAACTCAAACTGTCAAACTCTGGCAACATCCTTGTAAATCTTTTCTGAATCCTTTCAAGTTTCACAACATTCTTTCTATTAGAGGGAGACCAGAATTGCAGACAGTATTCCAAAAGTGGTCTAACCAATATCCTGTACAGCCACATGATCTCCTAACTCTTATACTCACTGTACTGACCAATAAAGGCAAGCGTACCAAAGGCCTTCACTATCCTGTCTACCCGTGACTCCACTTCCAAGGAACTATGAACCTGCACTCCAAGGTCTCTTTGTTCAGCAACATTCCCCAGCACCTTTCCATGAATTATATAAGTCCTGCCCTGATGTGCCTTACCAAAATGCAGCACCTCACATTATCTTACAATCTTACATTCATCTGCCACTCCATTGGCCTGTCTGATCAAGATCCCGTTGTACGAGGTAACCTTCTTCCTTAACCACCTGCTCCAACTCTTCACCATTCATTGTATCAGCCAACCTTACCACACTTTCTTGTGCCTTGATTTGAATATATTTGTACTGCCTTCTAGATTGACTCGGTTCTTCTTCTATACTTATCTGTATATCTACTGTACCTCCACTCTGCATCCCATCCCCTGCCAAATTAGTTTAAACCTTCACTGATTGCACTAACAAACCTCCCCACAAGGATATTCTTCCCTTTGCAGTTAGGATGCAACCTTTTGGACTTATACAGGTCCCACCTTCCCCAGCAACAAGCCCACTGATCCAGGAACCTCAAGTTCTCCCTCCTGCTCCAACTTTTCGGCTACTCATTCATCTGTTCTATTCACCTATTTCTATACTTACTATCATGTGGCACAGGGGTTAAACCAGAGATTACAAACTTTTGAGGTCCTGCCTTTTAATCTGCTACCTAGCTCTCTCATTTCTTGTTGCAGGACCTCATGCCTCTTTCTAACCATGTCACTGGCCCCATTGAGAAACCATGTTCTCTGGCTTTCAGAGTGCCCTGCAGCCATTTTGATGCACCTTGGCCTCAGGGAGGCAAAACACTATCCTGGAGTCTCGTGGCTACAGAAACACCTGTCTGTACCTCTCACAACTGAATCTCCTACTACCGTTTTCCATCTCTTTCTACTCCTGCCTTGTGTAACTGGGCTTTGGTTCTTGAGTGAGATGCACTCCGAGGCTTTCCTGACTACCTACCTGCCTCCCTCCTCCTGACTGATGGTCATCCATTCCCTCTCTAACTGCACTTCCTTAAGCTGTGGGGTAACCATGTCTAAAAACATGCTTACCATGTGACTATCTCGCAGATGTACTGCAGCTCCTTCAGCTGACCCTCAAGTTCCAAAACCTAGCAGTTGATCTAATCAAAGCAATGTCACTCCTTAGAGATGCGGTCATCCAGTTGCTAGGAGTGTCTAAGATTTCCGACATACAGCAGGTCATGCAACACACAGGACTGAGCTCCTTTAACATACCATGCCTTAGTCTTAAAATTATTTCCCAAATCTTAACTTCAATCTCCTTGCCTTATCCAATTTTGGCTTACTTATATTACTTAATTGGTTTAGTCCACATTTTCACTTATTTCTGGTGTTTAATAATACACTTATCTAATTTAGACCAATTTATCCAAAGTCCTGAATAGTAGCTTCTTACCACCGAATGAATTTAACACTTTTTGATGTCACAACTGCTTTTCTTGAGCAGAACTGACCACGGGTGCCTCATCTCTGATTGCTTCATCGCGAGGCCAACCACGGGCCCCTCTTCCCGGACTGCTTCACCGTGAGGCCGACCGCAGGCCCCTCTTCCTGGACAGATTCACCGCAAGGCTGACCGCAGGCCCCTCTTCCCGGAGAGATTCACCGCAAGGCTGACCGCAGGCCCCTCTTCCCGGACAGATTCACCACGAGGCCGACCGCAGGCCCCTCTTCCCCGACAGCTTCATCGTGAGGCTGACCTCGAGCCCCTCTTCCTGGCCTGCTTTTCCCTAAGATGGGGAATTTCAAGACTAGGGGACACATTTTTAAGGTGAGCGGAGAGATTAAAAAAAAGACAGGAGGTAATTTTTTTTACATAGAGGATGGCTCACATGTGGAATGAACTTCCTGAGGAAGTGATGGATGCCGGTACAATTACAACACTTAAAAGTCATTTGGATGGATTTACGAACAGGAAAGGTTTGGAGGGATAGGGGCCAGGTGCAGGCCAGTGGGAGTAGCTTAGTTTGGGATTATGTTTGGTATGGAATGCTTGGACCAAAAGGTCTGTTTCTGTGCTATATAACTCTGACTCTTCCCAGAGTACCATGATGCTTCTGGCTGTGCTCATGTACAACTCTGTTGCTGTTCTTACCCCCAAGATCCTCATGGATGCCCGGTCTTCAGTTGCTAGATATGTTCAATATCTGTCCTATTTACCACAGTGATAGTGCCATACAACACCACATAAGGTACTCTCAATATGAATGGAGGACTTTATCTCCACAAGGACTGTGTAGTAGTCAGTCTTACTGATTCTGTCATGGACAGATGCATCTGCAGCTGGCAGATTGGTCAAGTATAACTTTCCTTCTTTCTGGTTCCCTCACCACCTGCCACAGACCCACTCCAGCAACTATGCACTTCAGGACCCAACCAGCTCAATCAGTAGTGCTACTGCAAAGTCATTTTTAATGGTGAACATTGAAATCCCCACCCAAGGAACATTTTGCACCCTTGCCATCCTCGGGGCTTCCTCCAGGTGTTGTTCAACGTGGAGGCATGCTGATTCATCAACCAAGGGGGAATGATACATGGTAATCAGCAGATTTCCTTGTTCATGTTTAATGTGAAACAATGAGACTTCAGAGTGACCTGAGTCTATATTGAGGATTCGCAGAGCTATGCCCTCCCAACTGCATACTCCTGTGCCACCAGCTCTGCTGGGTCTGTCCTTAAGACTTTAAGCCCTAATAGCAGGCATACTCCCTTTGTGTTAGCTCCAAAATTCAATGAAATCATTGCTGATCCGAGCATCAATTCCACTTTCCTATCTTTTCCTGCTAACCCTTGAATCTCTGACCAATTAAAAATCTGTCGACCTTAGCTTTGAATATATTTAACAATGCATCCTCAACGGCACTGTGAGATAAAGAATTCCACAGATTCACTACCCTCAGAAGAAATTCCTCCTCAGCTCTGTATTAATCCTTTACACTGAAACTATGCCCTCTGGTCCAAGGTATTAACGATAAAGGTAGAAAGACAAAAGAGGTTCTGCTGAGGGAATATTGAGCTAGAGGCAAAATTAAAAAGCAGAACCAAAAGGGTAAAAATCTCTAGCTGAGCCACAAGCAAATTGGCACCAGGGTCAACAAGATTAAAGAGGTTAATGCATGACTCAAAGATTGGTGTGGAAGGAACAAAAACAGAAGTTGCTGGAAAAGCTCAGCAGGTCTGCCAGCATCTGTGAAGAAAAAAAAATCAGAGTTAATGTTTCAGGCCCGGTGACCCTTCCTCAGTTCTTTTGGTTTTTATTGGTGTGGGAGGAACAGGTTCAAATTTATGGGACACTGACATCAGTAATGGTGAAGGAGGGAGTGGTTCTGATGGGATGGGCTCCACCTGAATCATATTGAGTCCTTGCAAATTGCATAACTAGGGCTATGGATACAGTCATAGAATCAGAGATATACAGCACGGAAACAGACCCTTCAGTCCAACTCATCCATACCGACCAGATATCCTATACAAATCTGGTCCCATTTGCCAGCTTTTGGCTCATATCCCTCTAAACCATTCCTATTCATATAGCCATCCAGATGCCTTTTAAATTCAGTAATCATACCAGCCTCCACTTCCTCTGGCAGCTCTTTCCATATACACACCACCCTCTGCGTGAAAAAGTTGCCCTTTAGGTCCCTTTTAAGTTTCCCTCTCTTGCCTTAAACCTATGCCCTCTAGTTTTGGACTCCCCCACCCCAGGGAAAAGATCTTGTATATTTATCCATACCCCTCATGATTTCATAAATCTCTATTCGGTCACCCCTCAGCCTCCGATGCTCCTGGGAAAATAGCCCCAGCCTATTCAGCCTCTCCTTATAACTCAAACCCTCCAACCCTGGCAACATCCTTGTAAATCTTTTCTGAACCCTTTCTAGTTTCACAACATTCTTGCTAGAGGAGGGAGATCAGAATTGCACACAATATTCCCAAAGTGGCTTAACCAATGCCCTGTACAGCTGCAACATGACCTCCCAACTCCTAAACTCAATGCACTGACCAATAAAGGCAAGCATACCAAACACCTTCATTACACTCCATCTGATTAAGATCCCATTGTACTGAGTAACCTGCTTTGCTGTCCACTACACCTCCAATTTTGGTGTCATCTGCAAACTTACTAACCATACCTCCTTTGTTCACATTCAATCGTTTATATAAATGATGACAAGCAGTGGACCCAGCACTGATCCTTGTGGCACAGTGCTGGCTTCAGGCCTCCAGTCTCAAAAACAACTCTCCATCACCACCTTCTGTCTTCTATCTTCGAACCGGCTCTGTATCCAAATAGCTAGTTCTCCCTTTATTCCATGTGATCGAACCTTGCTAACCAGTCTACCATGAGGAACCTTGTCAAACTTCTTACTTAAGTCCATATACATCACATCCGCCATTCTGCCCTCATCAATCCTCTTCGTTGCTTCTTCAAAAAACTCAATCAAGTTAGTGAGACACAATTTCCCACACACAGAGCTATGTGGAGTATCCCTAATCTGTCCTTGCCTTTCCAAATACATGTAAATCCTTTCCCTTAGGATTCTGTGCAACAAATTGTTCATCATCAATGTCAGGCTCACCAGCCTATAGTTCCCTAGCTTTTCCTTACCACCTTTCTTAAATAGTGGCACAATGTTAGCCAGTCTTCTGGCACTTCACTTGTAGCTATCGATGATACAAATATCTCAGTCAGGGGCCCAACAATCTCTTTCTTTACTTCTCAGGGTTCTAGGGTACACCTGATCAGGTCCTGGGTTTTATTCACCATTATGCGTTTTAAGACATTTAGCACCTCCTCCTCTGTAATATGCACATTTTTCAAGATGTCGCCATTCATTTCCCCACGTTCTCTATCTTCCATATCCTTCTCCACAGTAAACACTGGTCCAAAATACACGTTTAGTATTTCCCCCCCCCACCGCCAACTCTGATTCCACACACAGGTGGCCTTGGCGATCTTTAAGGGGCCCTATTCTCTCTCTAGTTACCCATTTGTCCTCAAAATGTATTTTCAGAATCCCTTTGGATTCTCCTTGACCCTATTGGCCAAAACTATCTCATGTCCTCTTTTTTCTCTCCTGATTTCCCTCTTAAATATACTCCTACTGCCTTTATAGTCTTCCAGGGATTCACTCGACCTCTGCTGTCTATATCTGACATATGCTTCCTTCTTTTTCTTGACCAAACCTCAATTTCTCTAGTCACCCAGCATTCCCTACACCTACCAGCCTTGCCCTTCACCCTAACAGGAACATACTGTCTCTGGACTCTCATCATCTCATTTTTAAATACTTTCCATTTTGCAGCTGTCCCTGCACCTGCAAACATCCACCCCCAATGAACTTTTGAAAGTTCTTGCCTAATACCATCAAAATTGGCCTTCCTCCAATATATATCTTTAACATTTAGATCCAGTCTATTCTTTTCCATCATTATTTTAAAACTAATGGAGCCAGTGAGCATAATTCCAAAGTGCTCCCTCACAGACACATCAGTCACTTGCCCTGCCTTATTTCCCAAGAGTAGGTCAGTTTTGCGCCTTCTCTAGTAGGTACATCCACATACTGAATCAGAAAATTTTCTTGTGCACATTTAACAAACTTGTCACCATCCAAGCCCTTAACACTATGGCAGTCCCAGTCAATGTTTGGAAAATTGAAATCCCCTACCATAACTGCCCTATTATTCTCACAGATAACTGAGACCTCTTTATAAATTTGTTTCTCAATTTCCCACTGACTACAGGGGAGTCTATAGTACAATCCCAATAAAGTGATCATCCCTTTCTTATTTCTTAGTTCCACCCAAATAACTTTCCTGGATGTATTCCCAGGAATATCCTCCCTAAGTACAGCAGTAATGTTATCCTCAATCAAAAATGCAACTCCCCCATCTCTCTTGCAACTCCCCTCCCGATCCTTCCTATATCATGTATACTCTGGAACATTAAGCTGCCAGTCCTGTCCATCTCTGAGCCATGTCTCTATCATATCGCCATAATATCCCAGTCCCATGTTTCCAATGATGCCCTGAGTTCATCTGCCTTACCAGTTAGGACATGAGCTTGTAGAGCAGATTGAAATTGGCAGGTACAATATTGTGGGTATCACAGAGAAGTGGCTGCAAGAGGTCCCATTAAATATCGAAAGGGCAGGCAGGTAATTAGAGAGGGTGGGGTGCCTTGTTAGTAAGAAATTAAATTAAATCAATAGCAAGAAGTTATGTAGAGTCAGAATGCGCAGCATCTGTGTGGGTAGAGTTGAGGAATTGCAAAAGAAAAAAAGACCCTGATGGGAGTTGTGTACGGGCCTCCCAGCTGTAGTCAGGATGTGGGCAAGAAAATAAATTGAGATACAAAAGGCATCTAATAAAGGCACTATTATAATAATCATGGGAGACTTCGATATGCAGGTGGACGGGGAAAATTAGGTCGGTAGTAGATCTCAAAAAACGGAATTTGTGGAATGTCTATGGGATGGTTTGTTGAAGCAGCTTGTGGGAGAGCCCATAAGGGAACATGCAATTTTGCATTTGATGGTGTGTAATGAGGCAGACTTGATTAGGGAGCTGAAGGTGAAGGAACCCTAAGGGCAGTGACTATAACATAATAGATTTCATCCTGCCTTTTGAGGGGGAGAAGCTGGAACCAAATGTAAAGGTATTATAATTGAGTAAAAGATAAATACAAAAACATGAAGGAGGAACTGGCCACAGTTGATTGAAAGGGGTACCTTGCTAGGAAGACAGTGGAGAAGCAATGACAAGGTGATGTCAAGAGTGTTTTTTAAAAAAAATCTAAAAAGGTAAGAGAGAGGCAAAAGTGGACACTGAACCACGGGAAAACGAGGCCAAAGAAGTAATGGGGAACAAAGAAATGGCAAAGGAACTGAATAGTAACTTGGCATCAGTTTTCACAGTGGAAGTCACCAGCAACATACCAGAACGTCAAGAGCCTTGGGGACAGAGGTCAGTGTAGTGACCATCACTAAAGAGAAGGTGCTGGGGGAGTTGAAAGGTCTGAAGGTGGATAAATCACACAGGCCAGATGGACTACACAGTTTAGAAGGAGATAGCTGAAGAGATTGTGGAGGCATTGGTGGTAATCTTTCAGGAATCACTGGAGTCAGGGAAGGTCCCAGAGGACCTAAAAGTTGCTAATGTAACACTCCTGGTTAAGAAGGGAGGCAGGCAAGAGGCAGGAAACTAGAGGCCAGTTAGCCTAACCCTGGTTGTTGGTAAGATTTTAGTGCCCATTATTAAGGATGAGATTGCAGAGTACTTGGAAGTGCATGGTAAAATAGGGTGAGGTCACCACGGCTTCATAAAGGGGAGGCCATACCTGACAAATCTATTAGAATTCTTTGAGGAGGTAATGTGTAAGTTAGTCAAAGGACAGCCAGTGGATGTGATCTATTTGGACTTACAGAAGGTTTTTGACAACATGCCACACAGGATGCTGCTGAAAACGTTAAAAGCTCCTGGTGCTAGGGGCAAGGTACTGGCAAGGGTAGAGGATTGGCTGACTGACAGAAGGCAGAGAAAAGGGATAAAGGAGTCTTTTTCAGGATGGTAGCCAATGACTAGTGGAGTTTTGCATTAACAATCAGGACAAAGGAATTGAGGGCATTGTCGCTAAGTTTGTGGATGACACAAAGGTAGATTTATTGTTGTTCCATGTGTCTGTGGAAATCATTATTGCAGAAGACATGATTGAGATACAGTGAAAAGTATTGTTTTGTGTGCTCTACAGGCAGATTGTACATTACAAAGTGCATAAGGGTAGCAGAAAAGAGAGCAAAACACAGTGTTACAGCTGTAGAGAAGACAGATAGAGAGAGATCAAAATTAACATTTCAGAGGTCTTCTCAAAAGTCTAACAATAGCAGGGAAGAAACTATTCCTGAATTTGGTGGAGGGACAGACAATGTTGAGGAAACAGGGAGGCTGTGAAATGACTTGAACAAGTTAGACAAATGGACAAAGTGACAGCATTTGGAATACAATGTGGCAAAACGTGAGGTTATACATTTTGGTAGGAAGACAGACTATTTTCTGAATGGGGAATAACTTCGGAAATTTGAAGTGCAAAGGGACTTCAGAGTCCTAGTTCAGGATGAAGGGCTTGTCATATGAGGAGTGGTTCAAGACTGTCAGTCTGTATTTGATGAAATTTAGAAGGCTGATGGGGGGGCGGTATCTGTTTGAAACTTACAGAATACTGAGAGGCCTGGATAGAGTGGATATGGAGAAGATGTTTCCACTAGTAGGAAAGACTAAGACCCAAGGGTACAGCCTCAGGATGAAGAGGAATTTCTTCAGAGGGTGGCAAATTTGTGAAAATCATTACTGCAGAAAGACTGTGGAGGCCAAGTCAGAGTGTATTTAAGACAGAGATAGATAGGTTCTTGATTAGTTAGGGGATCAAGAGGTATGGGGAAAAGGCAGGAGAATGGGGTTGAGAAACATACAGCCATGATCAAATGGTAGACCAGACTTGATGGAATGGCCTAATTCTTCTCCTGTATCTTATGAACTTATATATTGAACAGGATGATTGGTGAAATGTTAGCTTCTGTGAGCATAGACCATTTGAAGGTCATCACTAAGGAATTACAAATTTCCTAGGACTCTGTCCATAAATCAGAACAGTTTGATGGGGAGTTTCAGATTTAAATATCTGGGATCAACATCCCCACCACTGCCTATCTGCACTCACCTATCACCATCCCACCTACCTTCCCCAGCCCCACCCCTCCTCTTTCTATTTATTTCGGAGCTCCATTCCCCCCCCCGCAATTTCTGAAGAAGGGTCCCGACCCAAAACATCAATTTTCCTGCTCCTCTGATGCTGCCTAGCCTGCTGTGTTCCTCCAGCTCGACACTGTGTTATCTCTGACTCTAGCATCCGTAGTTCTTACTATCTCTAAGGTTCAGTGAGCCTGCAGGGGGCAGCAGAATCTAAAAGGGTTGGCATAAACCAAACAAAACTATGAGAAATTACAAGGCTGAAAAGCATCTAAGGGCCATACGCAGAAAGGGCACCACAGTGACAGAGGAACATGTAGCCAAAATGTAGCCAGCAAAGCCCGTCTATCGAAAATTAACTAGGGACTCAAAGTTCCCAAACCACACAAGTAAATGTGTATGAGAAGCCGATAACTTAAACACAACACAACTGAAGATATTGTATCAGAGATAAAGAGCTACACCTGCCCCCACACCTCCTCCCTCACCCCAATTCCAGGCCCCAAGAAGACTTTCCACATCAGGCAGAGGTTCACGTGCACATCTGCCAATGTGGTATACTGCATCCGCTGTACCCGTTGTGGCTTCCTCTACATCGGGGAAACCAAGCGGAGGCTTGGGGACCGCTTTGCAGAACACCTGCGCTCAGTTCGCAACAAACAACTGCACCTCCCAGTCGCGAACCATTTCAACTCCCCCTCCCATTCCTCAGACGACATGTCCATCCTTGGCCTCCTGCAATGCCACAGTGATGCCACCCGAAGGCTGCAGGAACAGCAAATCATATTCAGCCTGGGAACCCTGCAGCCCAATGGCATCAATGTGGATTTCACAAGCTTCAAAATCTCCCCTCCCCCAACCGCATCCCAAAACCAGCCCAGCTCATCTCCACCTCCCTAACCTGTTTTTCCTCTCACCCCAAGCCACACCCCCATCTCCTGTCTACTAACATCATCCCGCCCCCTTGACCTGTCCGTCCTCCCTGGACTGACCTATCTCCTCCCTACCCCCCTACCTACACTCACCTTTACTGGCTCCATTCCCGCCTCTTCGACTTGTCTGCCTCCTCTCCACCTATCCTCTCCTCTATCCATCCTCCATCCGCCTCCCCCTCTCTCCCTATTTATTTCAGAACCCTCTTCCCCTCCCCCATTTCTGATGAAGGGTTTAGGCCCGAAACGTCAAGTTTTCCTGCTCCTATGATGCTGCTTGACCTGCTGTGTTCATCCAGCCCCACGCTTGTTACAACTGAAGATATTACTAATTGAATAGTAACTTTATCTGTTGTGCTTCTACATCTCCTTATCTGTTTGTAATTGTGCTCATATTAAATGACTTCTCTCATGTCTAACAATGTATTTAATAAGCATTATTTCTGGTTTAATTTTAACTGTTATTGCTCTCATTGCACAGTCAGACCTTACAAACGGGGAATGAGGGAAACATACACCCAATATTTTAAAAAAAGGGACAACATTAAATCACAAGCTGTTTAAGAACAGGTAGTGATTATACAGAGAGAAATTTGTTGTAAAACTTACAATCCATTTATAACTCCTCTTCAGCCAAGGAGGAAGGGGGAGAAGCTGATGTTTCTGCGGAAGTAGGGTGTGCAGGGACAGTTACTGCTGGCAGAGCAGTGAAGTGACACACCAGACAGGCTGGAAATATCATCCCTGCTCAAGATTTCAGCCAGATTGAGGCCCTGAAAGATCTGCTGTTTGCTCCTCAGTAAAAATCACTGTGAAAGTGCCAGAAGTTAACAAAGGATAAGGTTACAATCAACAATTGACATATGCCTTCTGAGCCATTTGTTTGGCTGTGTGAGACCATTTAAGAGGAGAAATTAGTTTTTTTTTGTAAAATACATAGTACTATAAACCACGAATGTGACAGTTAAATGATGAGGACAAGTGGCATAGACAATTCACATATTCTCTTGAGTCTAATGTACAAGACTAAAGTTAGATCTAATTGAGGCGTGGCAGAATATTAAAGGACTCAGCTGGGGAGAGAAAAGACTTCTTCTAGTGAGTAGATCCAGGACAAGGGGACATCACCTTATTACAGCAAAATCCAAAACAACCTCTTCATCGAGTCTAAGAAATCTGGAATACTTCCCAAAAAGCTGTAGAGGCTGGATCAAAGTGAGTTTAATACATTTTGAATGAGCAAAGGTGTTAATATTTACAGTACTAAGATGGTTTGATGAAATTCTGATGTGGATCCACGATTATGTAATTGTAGAGCAGAACAGACTTCTGGAGCTAAATGACCTTCCTCCCAGACCTTTACCCCGAGCGCCTCTAGCAGTTTGTCCTGCTTTTGCACCTTTCATCCCATTACTGTCAGTGGTCCGAAAATCATCCAGATTCTCACACTGGAATTCCATCCTGAAACCTCTTAATCTCTCAACTTCTCTCTCCTCCTTAAAAATCACTTTGCTAACCAGTATTTTCGACCACTTCCTACCCACCATATACTTCTCTTTGAACTCAGCATCTGTCTTTGGTGGACTGCACTTCTGTGAGGTACAACTGAGTGTTTATTTTCTACATTAAAGGCACTACATAAAACCAAGTTGATAGGTTAAAAGTGTCACAGTATAAAGGTGGATATTGCGAAGTGTCTGGAAACACAGAGTATCACAGAGATATTGCAGATCATGGACATATCTGAAAGAGTAAAATTTCTATGGAATCGAATTATTATGAAATAAATTTCAGTTGCTGAGCAAAACGATCCGGTTGTACATGTGGATTTTGGTAAATAGGTCTGTCTCCTAAGATCAAATGAAGATGAGCAGATGCTTTCTTTAATTATCCTCCTTTTGTCGTCCTACCAATTGCTGCTGTGTTTCTGTATATTAAAACAGTGACAATGTTTCAAAAAGCATTTTAGGACCTGGGTAGTGCTATGGTGTTAGTGAGAACACTATAAATGCAAGTTAGGCAGCAGCGGAGCAGGAAAGTTGATGTTTCAGGTTGG
The DNA here is from genome assembly GCA_024137785.1 of Ginglymostoma cirratum. Classification (NCBI taxonomy): domain Eukaryota; kingdom Metazoa; phylum Chordata; class Chondrichthyes; order Orectolobiformes; family Ginglymostomatidae; genus Ginglymostoma; species Ginglymostoma cirratum. The sequence goes on along the minus strand of JAHRHZ010000279.1, from coordinate 1,153,599 downwards.
GATGCTTCTTCAGAAATGGGGAGGGGGAAGGGAGCTGGGAAATAAATAGCGAGGAGGGGTGAGACTGGGTAAGGTAAGTGGGATGGTGATAAATGAATGCAGGTCGGGAGTGGTGGAGATTGGTCAGTGGGATGGGTGGGGCGGATAGGGGAGAGAAGATGGACAGGTTGTGTCAGGTCAAGGAGGCAGGGATGGACATTGGATGAGGCGCCTTGAAACTTATGTCTATTTCAAGCCCACCGACTCCCACAGCTACCTGACCTATACTTCCTTTCATCCACCCTCCTGCAAGAATGCGATCCTCGACTTCCAATTCCCCCGCCACATCTGTTCCCAAGATGGGGCGTACCACTCCCGAACATCCTAGATGTCGTCCTATTTCAAGGACCGCAACATCCCTCCTCCAGTGATCGAAAATGCTCTTAACCGCATCTCTTGCATTTCCTGCACTTGTGCCCTCACAGCCCCTACCCCCAACAAAAATACAGGCAGAATCCCCCTTGTCCTCACATCTCACCCCATCAACCTCTGCATCTAGTGTATCATTCTCCACTACTTCTGCCACCTATAATCCAACCCCACAACCAGAGATATTTCCCTCCCCACCCCTAAATGCCTTTCGTAGTGCAGCTCACTCCATGACTCACTCGTCTGCTCCACACTCCCCACTACCCCCACCACACAGGCATGGACTATTTTCTGAACGGTGAGAAAATTCATAAAGCCGAAGTACAAAGGGATCTGGGAGTGCTAGTACAGGATTCTCTAAAGGTTAACTTGCAGGTTGAGTCTGTGATTAAGAAAGCGAATGGAATGTTGTCATTTATCTCAAGAGGGTTGGAATATAAAAGCAGTGATGTGCTTCTGAGACTTTATAAAGCTCTAGTTAGGCCCCAGTTAGAATACTGTGTCCAATTTTGGGCCCCACACCTCAGGAAGGACATACTGGCACTGGAGCGTGTCCAGCGGAGATTCACATGGATGATCCCTGGAATGGTAGGCCTAACATACGATGAACGGCTGAGGATCCTGGGATAGTATTCATTAGAGTTTAGATGGTTGAGGGGAGATCGAATAGAAACTTACAAGATAATGCATGGCTTAGAAAGGGTGGACGCTGGGAAGTTGTTTCCGTTAGGTGGGGATACTAGGACCCGTGGGCACAGCCTTAGAATTAGAGGGGGTCGATTTAGAACGGAAATGAGGAGACATTTCTTCAGCCAGAGAGTGGTGGGCCTGTGGAATTCATTGCCACGGAGCGCATTGGAGGCCGGGACGTTGAATGTCTTCAAGGCAGAGATTGATAAATTCTTGATCTCGCAAGGAATCAAGGGCTACGGGGAGAGTGCAGGTAAGTGGAGTTGAAATGCCCATCAGCCATGATTAAATGGCGGAGTGGACTCGATGGGCCGAATGGCCTTACGTCCACCCCTATGTCTTATGGTCTTATGGTCACACCGGCACCTTTCCCTGCAACTGCAGGAAGTGCTACACTTGCCTGTACACCTCTCCCCTCACCTCCATTCAAGGTCCAAAACAAACTTTTCATGTCAGACAAGGGTTCACCTATACATCCATCAACTTGGTCTACTGTATCCGCTGCTCCTGATGTGGTCTCGTCTACATCGGTGAGACCAAGTGTAGATTCGGGGACTGTTTCATAGAGCAACTACGTTCTGTACGCGACAAATGACCAACCATTTTAACTCCCCCTCCCACTCCCTGGGTGACATGTCCATCCTGGGCCTCCTCCAGTGTCACAATGACATCAGAAACTGGAGGAGCAGCACCTCATATTCCACCTCAGGAGCCTACAGCCTGAAGGCCTAAACATGGAATTCACCAGTTTTAAAATCACACCACCACCCCCACAAACATCCCCCACCCCCCACCCCGGTCTCATCCCATGTCCAACCCTCCCTCTCATCCCCACCTCCTTGACCTGACACAACCTATCGTTCCTCACTCCCACCTATCCACTCCACCCACCCCTCTGACCAATCCCCACCACTCCCTACCTGCACTCACCTATCAGCATCCCACCTACCTTCTCCAGCCCCACCCCTCCTCTATTTATTTCCCAGCTTCCTTCCCCCTCCCCATTTCTGAAGAAGCGACCCAACCTGAAATGTCAACTTTCCTGCTCCTCTGATGTTGCCTGGCCTGCTGTGTTCCTCCAGATCCACACTGTGTTGTCTCTGACTCCAACATCTGCAGTTCTTGCTATCTCTAAATGCAAATTACTTTGCTTTGGAGATAGTAGGAACTGCAGATGCTGGAGAATCTGAGATAACAAGGTGTAGAGCTGGATGAACACAGCAGGCCAAGCAGCATCATAAGAGCAGGAGAGCTTGACGTTTCGGGCCTCGACCCTTTGCTTTGTCTTTGAACACTACCACAACGATTTGAACTTTCACAGTATTCCAGGTTAAGTATCCTTAACCTGGAAAAATATTCCCAAGTCCATCACAGGAGTAAATTTCAAACCAGATTGGATATCAGGCCACGTACATAAAGGAATAAATTAAACAAAGAACTGTTGATGCTGAAGATCTGAAGCAAAAACAGAAATTGCTCGAGAAACTCAGCAGATCTGGCAGCATCTGTGGAGAGAAAACAGTTAACAATTTGAATCCAGGGATCCTTCTTCAGAACTGGATTTCTACATAAAGGGATATTAGGACAATGGTTTTGATGAGTATCTCAAGAATGGACGAGAAATGGTTAGGGAGAGAATTCCAGGGCTTAGAGCTGAGGTAGCTGAAAGCACAGCCACCAACAATGGAGATTGAAACTGGGAATGAGCAAGGGACCTGAATTAGAGGAGCGCAGACCGATAAAGAAGTTGAGAGATAATAAGGGATGAGACCACAGAGTCATTTGAAAACAATAATGCAAATTTTTAAATCTAGGAATAACCATATCAGGAGCAACTACATTTGCCTGGATGACACAATAGCACTCAAAACTTGACACTATGCAGGACAAAGCAGCCCACTTGATTGGCACCACATTGACACATATGTACGTCCTTTACCGCTGATGCACAGTAGCGCAGTGTGTACCATCTAGAAGATGCACTACAGAAATTTGTCAAGGGTCCTTAGACAGCACCTTCCAAGCCCACGATCAATTCCACCTCGAAGGACAAGGGCTGCAGATACGTGGGAACACCACCACTTGCAAGTTCCCCTCCAAGTCACTCACCATTCTGACTTAGAAATATGTCACTGTTCCTTCCCTGTCATTGGTCAAAATCCTGGAACTTCCTCCAAAATGGAGCTGTGAATACAGACTAAGCAGCTGAAGAAGGGAGCACACTACCTTCTTGCTGGCCATTAGAGATGGGCAAAAGATACTGCCTCAGCCAGTGATGCTCATGTCTCATGAATGAATTTTGAGAAAAGGTGATGGGAGAACAGGGATTAGTGTATGTTTAGGGTAAATTCAAGTTTATGGTGGGAAGCTGACTAGTAGTGTATTGAAATAGCAATAAAACAGGTAACAGTTTCAACAGCAGATGAGCAGATGGAGAGGGGAGGCACACAGTATGTGAATTTACCTCTGTTGTAGAGTCGTTAATGTTGAGAATGCTGCAAACATATGATGTGAATTAAAAAACATGGAATCAGTCAAGGAGCTTTTCCAATTCTAATCCAGGTATCAGCCACAATGTCTAGCATTTAGTCTAACAGAAATTGGGGACCCCTGTCCTTGCAGTCCAGGAATTCATCACTCCTGCAGGCCAATTGCAATGAGTCTGGGGATTATAGTTTGCTTAGTCAAGGTCATGTGGAGACATCAATCTTGGCTGGGGAGGTAATTTTTCCTCCATTGAGAGAAAGGGAAGCATAAAGGATGCTGGAACTGAGTGGAAGAGCTGTTAGTGGTAATGCAGGAGCAGGAGAGGTGGTGAGCTGTCCTCAGTGAGTGAGTAGGAAGCACAGAAGGCAAGTAGAGTTGGAAGTTTGAGAAGTGGGTGCGAACCATTTAGAGGGCCTGATACATGCAATAGTGAGTCTTAGCTTCATTAGCTTTGGTGAACTTGTGCAGTTCCAGAATTTAAGTGTGTGATGGCTCTGTGAGTGTTAGGTAGCAGAGAGAAAATGGTGCCACTTAGCCTTGCAGAATAACAGAAATTATGGACCTTCTTCCTTCACTGCTGGGCATTCCTTTTAACCCGGGATATGTCACTGGCCTGGGCTATTGTCAGAGTTCAAGCAAGGTCTTTTTCTGCAAGGCAGGAACAAACCTTGCTTCTTGGTCATGTTCTCAGTGATGATCATTAAGATCCACTCTGTGAAAGTCAGCTGGCCTTTAATTATGGGGCCAGTGGTATCTATGCCACAAGAAGCTGACAGTGAGGAGCACTCCCACCTTTCCTGCTGCACAATTGTGCTGGAAAAACCCTGAAGAGTACAGTTGCATAATTAAAGCTGTGAAGACAGTGTGAGAAAAGTCACTGGGAGCAACTGTGGACAGGGTGCCACATATCTCTCTGGACAACAGACTAATTGAAAATGGGAATTTTCAGCTAGATGTTCGAGAGGGAAACTGGAGATCACGTAGACAGGGGGGATAGGAGTCTGAAGGTCACCCTGGTCCGAGATGAGATGAATAGGGTTTAAGCAGCCTGATGGGATAGTAACAAAGTCAGTGGCCAGGGTATGGTTTTTCAGGTGGAGGATGGTGTTTTCAAAGGCACACTGTCCTCTCCAAGCTAAGAATGAAATGGAAATGTGCAAACAGCATTTCTCAGTGTGAGCTACAGAGTAGCTGTGCCTCATCCAGATTACTGGGAAATCCTAAAATACTCTAGAGTCTTCACATCTTTAATATGTAGGCCTCACAGCCTGTTCCAATAAGCAATCACCTTTCACTTTTACACTCATGAACATGGAGAGCACATTTCAAATCTCACCCTTGTCTTATTGAACCATCCTCTTCATAGCAGGGTTCCAGGATCAAGGAAGTTCTAAATATGCATGAATATGATGCGGGTCTCTGCCTCTTTCCTCTTTTCACACATAACCTTCAGAATCTTTGGTCCTCGTCTCCCTGCTAATGTTTCCATGAATTACTTTAAATCTACACCCCCTTGTTATTGATTTCTAAGGGAAATCAATCTTATCCATCCATTTTGTTCAGACCCATCACTACAAGACTATAAAACACAGGAATAAAAGTAGGTCATTCAGCCCATTGAGTCTGCTCCATCATTCAAAGAGATCATGGCTGATGTGATAATCCTCAATTCCACTTTCCTGCCTTTTCCCCTACTGATTAGAAATTTGTCTGTTATAGGCTTAAGTATGTTTAACAAATCAACCTTGACAGGCTTTTGTGTTAAAGAATTCCGCAGATTCGTAACCATCTAACAGGAAATACTTCCTCATCGCTGTTTTTAAATGGCTTGACCCCTTATTCCGAGATTATGTCCCCTGGTTCCAGATGCTCCCATAAGGGGAAACAATCTTTCTATATCTACCTTGTCAAACCTGCTAAGAATCTTGTATGTTTCAATAAGGTTACCTCTCATTCTTCTACATTCTAAAGTGTGCAGGCACAACTTACTTAACCTCTTTTTATAAGTTAGTTCCTCCATCTCAGCCTAATGAACCTCCTTGGCAGCACCTCCAATGACAATATATCTTTGCTGAAACAAGGAGCACAAAACTGTCCCTAATATTCTAGTTTGACTAGTGCCTTCTATAGATATAGCAATACTTAAATAATATTCACCACCTCTGTTTGAAGTGCCTAACCTCACATTTTTCCACAATTGTATTCCATCTGCCAAGTTTTTGCCCACACACGCAACCTGTCTGTATCCCTCTATAGACACTGTGTCTCCGCATCACTGCCTTCCCACCTATTTTTGTGTTATCCATAAACTTCATTATAGTAAATTCACTTTCAATACAAGTCATGAATATATATTGTAAATAACTGTAGACATAGTACTATTCCCTGTGGCACTTCACAAGTTACAGGTTGCCATCCTGAAAATGTCCCCGAATCTCAACTCTGTTTTCTATTTATTAGCCAATCCTGGATCCACGCTGCTATACTACCTGTTTTCTGTCTCCTTGTCCTTTGTTACACTGGCAATTTTCCAAACCTCTGAGGGACATTTCCAGAATCAAAAGATTCCTGAAAGATTACTCACAGTTTATGTAGCTCAAATTAAATCTCCTCACAACCTCTAGGGCTCCAAAGAAAATAAATCCATTCCACTTAATCTGTCCTTATTATTGCAATTCTGCATTCCTGGAAACAGTCCACAGAAAATTAATGAGCATGTCTTCAGTGTGATCATGCCCCTAGTAGATCATGGTGGTCCCAGGTCCAACAAGTGACCGATTGGACCTGGGAGTAAGGCTGCCCATCGGATCAGCAAATCAACAAAAGTCTCAGTGAATCTTCAGGCTTTGTCACAAGCCCCATTCCAGCGACATGAGCACGTCATCTAGTCCAGCACACCAATGTGGTTCTGAAGGAGTGCTGCACTGTCAGAGGTGTGATCTTTTTAGTTAGGCATTAAACCAAGGCCCTGTCAGTCCTCAGGTGGAGTTAAAAGATCCCACCATAATTTGAAGAGCCACGAATGAGTTCTCCCAGTTCCAGTCAATATATATCTCTTACACAACATCACCAAATCATCGAGGGATTTATTGCAATAATCACAGAAACAATAGAAAAAGGCCCATCGTGTCTACACAGCCTTAAAAAAAAGTAACAAAAAAAGACTCTATCCCTAACAAAAAAAGACTTGCTGTCTATTCTAATGCCATCATCATGGGCCTTGTTATGGGGCAATCTGGCTGCAATGTACCATCTATCCTTTCTATTTGTCCTTGATATTACATCCTAGGTCCTAAAGTCCTGTTAAATTAGATGAAGTTCTCCCCAGTAGTACTAGTAAATTGTCCCACATGGAATTCAGTCCCAGGTCTATTTAGGTGCAATGCATCTGGTCATGAACTCTTGTAGAGATGTTCTGGATCTGATATAACAGATCACCAATAACCACAACCATCTTCCTTTGTACCAGGTATGACTCCAACCAGTGAAGAGTTTGCCCTGGATTCCAGTTAATTCCAGTTTTGCTAGCTTTGATGTCACATTTGGCCTTGATATCAATAGAATCAAAAAAAATCAGACGCCATTTAGCCCATCAGGTCAGCACTGACCCTCCGAAGAGCACTCCACACCTTTACCCTATCCCCACCACCCTGCACTTACCATGGCTAAACCACCTAGCCGACACAACCCTGGATGCTACCAGGCAATTTAGTATAACCAATCCACCTGACCTGCACATTTTTGGACTGTGGAAAGAATGCGGAGCACCCAGAAGAAACCCATGCAGACACAGGGAGAATATGCCAACTCCATACAGTTAGTCACCCAAGGCTGGAATCGAACCCTGGTCCCTAGCACTTAGATGCAAAAGTGCTAACCACTGTGCCACCAGGGTCACTCTCTCAGCAGACTCAAATATTCCAAAATCAATCACTTTGTAAATAACTCGTTTTGCTTCAGAAACATTGCTTCCATTGATTTATTGCAAATACAATGTTGTGACATCATAAAACATTGGTAATAAAACCACAGTCTTCCCTGCTTTGAAAGAACGAGAGTATCCACAGAGTGTAGGCATGAGATCAAATCTATACCATTTCTCCACTAAAGTTCGAATTTTTTTAATATAAAAGTCTTTCTTGTTATTGTAACCTGGAAGTAGACGTTAGACGTTGATATTGTCCATCTGATGCACTGTAATTAGTGAACACAACAAGGAATTAATGATTAACTGGAAGGTGTACCAATAGCCTTTTAATGACCACAGTGAATTACTCAGATTGACGTGAAGTGAATTTTGAAAAAGTGTATTGCTGAGACTCACCTCCATCCTCCAGCTCTGGGACCTCAACTAAACAGGATGTAGATTCTCTCTTTTGGTCTCCATTCCTCACTTCGGCTTTCTTCTCTTCTTTCTCTATCTCTATCTGTTCGTCTGGTTTTACTCCTTTTTCTACAGTAGGTGACTATTTCATCACCTCTTCCTCTCCAACTTTTCCAGTCTCCCCTTCCTCTTTCTCTGCTTATCTGGTCTTCATCTCTCTCCGTCTCAATCCATCTTGTCCTACTCTTACTCCGTTTGTGTCGTTCCAGCCTGTCTTTTCCTATCTGTCTCTGTCCATCTCCTCTTCCTCTCTCTTTATCTCTGTCTGTCTTATCTTCCTCTCTTTCTTTCTGCCTATCGTCTTTTCCCCTATCTCTATCATCATTTGCTCTTTGTCTCTTCCCATCTTTTCCCCTCTCTCTATCTCTGGCAATCTCCTTTTTCTCTTTCTGCTTTTGTTTATCATCTCTTCCTGATTCTGTCTTGGTCCATTTTGTCTTCCTGTCCTTGTCTCTGCCCATGTTGTCTTCTTTTCCGACTGTCACCCTCCACTGTGACTTCCCCTCTCTCTCCCTTGCCACTCTGTCATCCTTTTTATTGGTCCATCTATGCCTGCTTTCTTCCCGATGTGTCTTTCTTCTTCCTGTCCTTCTTTCTCTCTGTCTCCAGTCATCTTGTCTTCCTCTCTGCCTCTCTCCAAATGATTGTTGTTCCTCATCCTCTGTCTCTACCCATCTTGGTTTCCTTTCTGACATATTCTTTTTGTCTCGTTTGTCTTCCGCCCTCTTTCCCTCTTTGTTCAGCTGCCATTCTTGTTTTATCTCTGACGACCTTGACTTTCTCTCTCGTTTCCTGTGCTTATCCCTCATTCTCTGCACATCTCTGCTCATTTCATTTTTCTTTCTCTCTTGCTCTCTATCTACCCATGCTGTCTTCCACTTTCTCTTTTCTTCTTCTTTCCTTTGTTTCTGTTTGTATATCTTTGCCTGTCCTAACTTCTTGTCCATCTCTGTATCAGTCTTATTCTTCTTTCTCTCCATGTCTGTTTCTGACCATATTGTCTTCCACTCTCTGTCTGACTGCCTTCCCTTCTCTTTCTCTTGCTGTCTACTCAGCATTACTTTCTGTGTACTCCTTTCTCTCTAGTAGTTGTGAAGACTCTTTGATTAAAATTGTTGGATAGTCTCACTGCAATTCAAGCTGTTACTGATTCCCAGTGTAAAACTATATAAAAAAGCTCAGCAAAAGCAGATCACTGAGGTCATCAAATAGGAGATTATGAGAAAAGAAGATGTCATGTGGGAGTTGGTGCTGTGACTTGCTTACTGTGAAATACATGCCAGAGCACATAAAACAAAATTGTGTTAAGTTCACATGAACATTTCACTATGTACAGGCAAAGAGAATCACAGGGAAAACTTTCCACTGGTTGGAATCATACCTGGCTCAAAAGATGGTGGTTCTGGTTATTGGAGGTCAGTCATCTCAGCTCCAGGACATTTCTGCAGCAGTTTTAGAGGGTAGTGCCCTAGGCCCAACCATCTTCAGCTGCTTCACCAATGATCTTGCCTTCGACACTGAAGCAGTCCGAGTCCTTATGCAGCAAGGTCTGGAAGCAGATATGCTGTTCTTAATATTCCAGAAGTCACTTCACAAAATTTCACATCAAAGGTCACGAGCAAAAGAAATGAGTTCAAGATGTAGGGAAAATTAGATGTGGAAAGGACATAGTCTGGAAAAGGATATAGATAGGTTGTGAGTGGGTAAAAAAAAATTGCAGATGTAGTATAATATAGGAAAGTGTAATTTGTCCATTTTGGCAGGAAAAATAGAAAGCTAGCACATCATTTAAATGGACAGCAATGGCAGAACTCTGCAGTAGAGAGTATATGAATCACAAAATGTTAATCTGCAGGAACAGCCAGTGTGAGAGAAGACAATAGAATGTTGTTTTTTTTTGCAAGGTGAGTGGAACATAAAAGTAGGAATGTTTTGCTACAATTGTATAGAGCATTAGTGAGGCTACATTTGAACGATATACAATGTCGGTCTCTTTTTAAGAAACAATGTAAATGCATTTGAAGCAGTTTAGAGGAGATTCACTTGACTGACCCTGGAGATTTGGAGTTTGTCTTAGGAGGAAATATTGAACAGACTGGGCCTGCACGCATTGGAGTTTAGAAGAATGAGAAGTGATCTTATTGAGACAAACAAGGTGTGTTGAAAGGATGTTTCCTCTTAAGGGAGAGAATAGAACTAGGAGACACAGCATATACATAAGGAGTCCCCCATATGAGATGAGGAAGCTTTTCTTTTCTCTCAGTGCATCGTAAAACTTTGAACTCTTCCCAGAGAGAATGGTGGAACCTGGGACATCGAAAATGTTTCAGGTACAGGTAGGTCGATATTTGGCTGTGGAGTTGAAATCATTAGAGGAAACAATGACCCAGTGGTATTATCACTAGATTATTAATCCAGAAACCCAGACAATGTTCCGAGCACCCACTTTTGAAACCCATCATGGCAGATGGTAGAATTTGAATTCAATTAAAAAACTGGAATTAAGAGTTTCATGATGACCGTGAAACTAATGTCAATTGTCGTAAAAATCCATCTGGTCCAATAACATCCTTTGGGGAAGGAGGCTGCCGTCCTTACCTGGTCTGGTCCACATGTGACTCCAGACCACAGTCTGGAGTGGTTGACTCTTAACTGCTTATTGGGAAACTAGGAATGAGCAATAAGCATTGGGTCAGCAAGTGACACCTCCATCCTGCGAATGAATAAAAAAAATCCGATTAGTCATATGAAATCTTGTGAAATGGCAGAGCAGGTTTGAGGGGCTGAATAGCTTACTCTTCCATCTAACTCATATGTTCTGAGGTGGGTTTGCTTTCAGGCTTGGGCTGATAAGTGTCAAATATAATTCTTGCTACTTGTGCCAGGTAATGACCATTACTGGGAAAGAATTACCTCTTCACCTTGTAACACATTACCAATGTGGAATCCCTTAAACCTTGACCAGAAAGTGAATTGAACTCGCTATCTCAACACAGTGGCTACAAGAGCAGATTACAGGCTGAGAATTCTGCAGCAACTAACTCACATCCTGACTTCCCAAAACTTGTCCACCATCTTCAAGTCACAAATCAGGAGTATGGTGGAATACTCCCTGCTTGCCGGATGGCTCAGCTCCAACAAAACTCAAGAATCTCATCAAAAGCCATGATTAAAAAAAGCCCACTTGTTCAGTATCCCATTTATCACCAGTGTGCAGTTGCAGCAATGTGTAGCATATAAAAGATACAATGCAGCAACCTTCCCTTAAGTTCCCCATCAAGCCATCAACCAGTTATGTTTGGAAATATATCAGCTTTTGTCCATTGGGCTGGACTAAAAGCCTATGTCTCCCTTCCCATCAGCACGGAGGGTGACTAAACACCAGAGGGACAATGGCAATGCAATATGCAGCTCACAACTGCCTTCTCAGGTGATGAGGAATGGCCAATAAATACTGGACAAGCCAACAATGCCCAGATTTCACTAACATATTTTTTAAAAAGTGAAAGCGAAAACAAGTTTAATAGGCTTCTCCAATTAACAGGGGTTCTGTCAGATATGTTGCCTTCCTCTATCAATATCCTTTTATATAATTTTCTCATTTTCGTCAATACACAGTCACACGCACACAGAGTCCCTCCATCTATACACAGTCTCACAGACACCTCTCTCTCTCTCACACACAAACACTCCCATTAATACAAAAATCACACACACAGTCCTTCCATTAATGTTATGAAGATGTTTGATTATTAATTTTAATTTTAGCATTTTGTTTAAAGTATTCTGAAGATTTATTGTTCATTTCCAAAGGCTGGGGAGATATGTGGACATTTTTTTTAAAAATGTGGTCCTTCAAAAGAAGCCCCAATGTGTCCTTTTAAGACCCTTCTCAGAAATCACATGGCTTAAGCTACTTGGCTTTCAGGAATTAGTTGCTGTTTTGAATATAGTTTGCAGTTCAGTTAGGGTGCAGTCTGTAAAGACAGAGAGAGAGAAGCTATCCAGCTCATTGTCTGCTGTTTGGAGAAAACCTTTGTGGGTGGGGGCAGTTTGTGTGAGAACCGAAACATTGGAAAATCTCTCAAAGAGTTCTTCCTAGAGCTTCCTGAACAAGCTGACTGCACTGTCTCTCAGTGACAACTGCTTGTCTCCATATATGAACCTAAAAAGTAGAACAAGAGTAGGCCATTCAGCTCAAGCCTGTCCTGACATTCTCCAAGATGGTGACTGATCTGTCCCAGGTCTAAACTTGTCTTTAATGCCAACTCCTAATTGTCCTCAACTCCATGATATTTCAAAAGTCTATCTATCCCCTCCTTAAATACTCTAGTGATCTAGGCTGTACATCTCTCTGGGGTACGGAATTCCAGGCGTTTAATACCTGCTGGGAGAAGAAATTCCTTCACATCTCACTTTTAAATGGATGTTCCCTTATTCTGTAACTATGTCCCCTAGTTCAAAATTCCCCACGAGCGGAAACAAGTTCTCACAATCTACTTCATCAAACGCCACCTCAGAATCAAGAGCATAGAACAGTACAGCAGAGGAACAGGTCCTTTGGCTCACAATGTCTGTGCCAACCATGTCATTCTAAACTAATCCCACTGGCCTGCACATAGTCCATATCCCTCTATTCCCTGCCTGTTCATGTGTCTGTCTAAATGCCTCTTAAACTTTGCTAACACATCTGCATCTACCATCTCACCTGGCTGAGAGTTCCAGGAACCTATCCACCTCTACGTAAAAAAACATGCCTTGCACATCTCCTTTAAACTTTTCCCTTCTCACCTCAAACCTATGTCGCCTAATATTTGACATTTTCACCCTTGGAAAAGACTCTGACTATCCATGCCTCTCGTAATTTTATATCCTTCTGTTAGGTTGTGTCCAAAGCCCTAGCGAAAACAATGCACATGTGTCCAACCACTCAAAAAAGCTAACACTGTCCAATCCAGGCAACATCCTCTTTTGTGTCCTTTCCAAAGCCTCTATATCCTTTCTGTGATGTGCAACCAGAATTGCACACAATACTCTAAATGTGGCCTAACTAAAGTTTTATGCAGCTACAACATGACTTGTCAATTTTTATACTCAATGTCCTGACCAATGAAGACAAGCATGCCACATACCTTCCTTGCCACCTTATCCACTTGTGTTCCCACTTTCAGGGAGCTATGCACTTAGACCTTAATATCCCTCTGCATATCAATGTTCCTAAGGGTCCTGCCATTTACTGTATACTTTCCTCTTGCATTTGACTTCCCAAAATGCATCACTTCACATTTGTCCAAATTGAACTCCATCTGCCGTTTCTCCACTCAACTTGCGGATTGGTTAGTAAAGTTAAATTATGTGGGATTCAAGGTGAGCTTGCCAATTGGATACAAAATTGGCCTAATGGTAGGAGACTGAGGGTGGAGGTGGAGGGTTATTCTCTGACAGGAGGCCTGTGACCAGCAGAGTTCCACAGGGATCAGTGCTAGGTCAACTTTGTTTGTCATTTATATCAATGATTTGAATGAGAATATAGGAAGAATAGTAAGTTTGTGGATGACACCAAAATTGATGGTAGCAAATAGGTAGGTTATAGGGGGATGGGTCTGGGTGGACTGCTCTGAGGGTCGGTGTGCGCTTATTGGGCCGAAGGGCCTGTTTCCACACTGTAGGGATTCTATGAATTCTATGAAAATTACAAAGAGATCTTGATCAATCAAGTCAATGGGCTGAGGAGTGGCAGATGGAGTTTATTTTGGATAAATGTGAGGTATTACATTTTAGTTTTTAAAAAAAAGGGACAGGCTTAGATAGTTAATGTTAGGGCCCTGGGTAGTGTTGTAGAACAGACAGACCTTGGGGTTCAGGTACATAATTCTTTGAAATTTGCATCATAGTTAGACAAGGTGGTTAAGAAGGTGTTTAGCACATTTTGCCTTCATTGCTCAGATGACTGAGTATAGGAGTTGGGACATCATGTTGAGGTTGTACAGGATGTTGGTGAGGCCTCTTCTGGAGTACAATGTGCGGTTCTAGTCGCTTTGTTATAGGAAGAACAATGTTAAACTGGAGAAGGTTCAGAAAAGATTTACCAGGAATGGAGGTTTTGAGATATAAAAATAGACTGGAAAGACTGGGACTTTTTCCCCCACTGGAACGTAGTAAGGTTACCCCTCAACCTTCTAAGGTTTATAAAATAGTCAGGGGCATAGATAAGGTGAATGACAAAAGGTCTTTTCCCTATGGTGGGGGAGTTCAAAACTAGGGGGCATATTTGTCAGGTGAGAGGAGAAAGATTTAAAAAAGAATAAAGAGGGGCAACCTTTTCTTTACACAGCGTGGTTCATGTGTGAAATGAACTGCCAGAGAAAGTGGTGGATGCAGGTACAGTTACAATGTTTAGAAGACATTTGGATAAATTCATGAATGAGAGAGATTTGGAGGGATATGGGCCAAGCGCAGGCAGGTGGAACTAGTTTAGTTTGGAAACATGGTCTTCATGGACTGGCCGTTTCCATGCTATATAACTCAATGAGAGATGCAGGAAAGATTTACTCGTTTGCTCCTAATACATATAAAATGCCTTGGGATTTTCCTTTCTCTTACCTACCAACGACATTTCATGGCCCCTTTTAGCCCTCCTAATTTTTTGTTTAAGCTGTTTTCTACTGCCTTTATGTTCCTCAAGGGCTTTGTTTGATTTTGGTTTCCAAAATCTTTTTCTTTTTGACAAAACCTCTTCGACAAACCTTTTGACAAAACATCTCTTGTCATCCATGGTTCCTGAATCTTACCATTCTTATATTTCGTCCTCACAGGAACATGCTGGTCCTGAACTCTGATCAACTGGCCTTTAGAAGACTCCCAGATGTCAGATGTGGGTTTCCCCCTCAAACAACCACCCCAATCTAATTTCTCCAATTTCTGCCTGGTACTGTTATAATTAGCCTTCCATCAATTAGCACTTTCACCTAAGGACCAATCTTGTACTTATTTTTAACTAACTTAAAACTCACCAAATTACGCTCACTGTCCCCAAAATGCTCTCCGACTGAAACTTTCATCGTTTAGTCAAACCAAATCCCCAATACAAGGTCAAATATAGGCCAACTAGGGAAGGGGCTATCTACAAACTGGTTAAAGGAACCCTCCTGGATGAACCGAAAAAATTCTGCATTATCTCAGCCCCTGGCATTAAAGGGAGGCCAGGCAATATTGGGGAAGTTAAAACCACCTCCAACAAACTCCCTGTTGTTTTTACATCTTTCCATATCTATTTACATATCTGTTTATTTATCTCCTGCAGGTTATTGGGGGCCAAAACAATGTGGAGTTGAAGGAACACAGCAGGTCGGGCAGCATCAGAGGAGCAGAGGACTTGACCTATCGGGTCGGGATCCTTCATCAGTCCTGATGAAGGGTCCCGACCCTAAACATCAACTCTCCTGCTCCTCTGATTCTGCCTGACCTGCCGTGTTCCTCCAGCTCCACACTGTATTAACTCTGACAGCATCATCTGTAGTGCTCACCATCTCAGATTTTTGGGAGGCCTATGGTATATTCCCATCATAATGATTGCACCTTTCATATTCGTGAGTCCACCCTAACAGCCTTGCTGGATGAACCTTCCAAGATGTCCTCCCTTTGTAACAACTGTGACATTCTCGATAATCAGTAATGCAACTTTTATTATACCCCCTTTTATCTCACCTGAAATATCTAAACTCCGGAATACCAAGCTGCCAGTTCTGCCCTTCTCTTAACCAATTTTCTGTAATGGCTACCACACTGTAGTCCCATGTGCTAATCCAGGCTCTAAGATCCTCTGCCTTAACTTCATGTCCTTGCATTAAAATAAGCACATTTCTGACTGCCAGTCTGGCCATGTTCATTAATCTGGCCGTGCCTGTTCTTCCTTTTAGACTTACTTGAGTTAACGTTGATATTAACCATAAGATGTAGGAGCAGAATTAGGCTATTCAGCCCACCGAATGTGCTCTGCTATTTGATCACAGCTGATGGATTTCTCAATCCCATTCTTCTGCCTTCTCCTTGTAACTGTGATCCTCTTACTAATCAAGAATTTATCTCTTTATCAAATATACTCAATGACTTGGCCTCCACTGCCCTCTGCCACAATGGGTTCCACAGATTCACCACTGTCTGGCTGAAGAAATTCCTCCTCATCTCAGCTAAAGGGCTGTCCCTTCCATCTGGGGTTGTGTGCTTGCATCCTAGTCTCTCCTAACAAAGAACTAGGAAAAACAAAGAAAATTACAGCACAGGAACAGGCCCTTCGGCCCTCCAAGCCTGCACCGATCGAGATCCTCTGTCTAAACCTGTCACCTATTTCGTAAGGATCTGTATCCCTTTGCTCCCTGTCCATTCATGTACCTATCCAGATACATCTTAAAAGACACTAACGTGTCTGCATCTACCACCTCCGCTGGCAACGTGTTCCAGGCATCCACTACCCTCTGTGTAAAGAACTTTCCACGCATATCTCCCGTAAACTTTCCTCCGTTCACTTTGAACTCATGAGCCCTAGTAATTGAGTCCCCCACTCTGGGGAAAAAGCTTCTTGCTATCCACCTTGTCTATACCCCTCATGATTTTGTAGACCTCAATCAGGACCCCCTCAATCTCCGTCTTTCTAATGAAAATAATCCTAGTCTACTCAACCTTTCTTCATAGCTAGCGCCCTCCATACCAGGCAACATCATGGTGAACCTCCTCTGCACCCTCTCCAAAGCATCCACATCCTTTTGGTAATGTGGCGACCAGAACTGTACGCAGTACTCTAGATGTGGCCGAACCAAAGTCTTATACAACTGTAACAAGACCTGCCAACTCTTGTACTCAATACCCTGTCCGATGAAGGAAAGCATGCCATATGTCTTCTTGATCACTCTATTGACCTGCGTTGCCACCTTCAGGGAACAATGGACCTGAACACCCAGATCTCTCTGTACATCAATTTTCCCCAGGACTTTTCCATTTACTGTATAGTTTGCTCTTGAATTAGATCTTCCAAAATGCATCACCTCACATTTGCCCGGATTGAACTCCATCTGCCATTTATCTGCCCAACTCTCCAATCTATCTATATTCTGCTGTAATCTCTGACAGTCCTCTTCACTATCTGCTACTCCACCAATCTTCGTGTCATCTGCAAACTTGCTAATCAGACCACCTATACCTTCCTCCAGATCATTTAAGTATATCACAAACAACACTGGTCCCAGCACAGATCCCTGTGGAACACCACTGGTCACAGGTCTCCAATTTGAGAAACCCCCTTCCACTACTACTCTCTGTCTCCTGTTGCCCAGCCAGTTTTTTATCCATCTAGCTAGCACACCCTGGACCCCATGCACCCCTACTAATAGAAAAATCTTTGAATGGACTCTAGCATCTTTCCCACTACTGATGTCAAGCTGACTGGTCTATAATTCCTGGTTTTCTCCCTACCTCCCTTTTGAAATAGTGGGGCTACACTACCTACCCTTTCAATCTGTAGGAACTGTTTCAAAGTCTGTAGAATCTTGAAAGACGATCACCACTGCAACTACTATTTTAGGGCTATTTTCTGAGGTAAATTGGAATGTAGATTAACAGGTTTTGTTAATTTATGTCCTTTAATCCCATAAATTTCCCAAACACCATTTTGCTACTAACACTGATTTCCTTCAATTCTTCCCTCTTACTAAACCGCGTTCTCCATATTTCTGGTACGGTATTTGTATCCTCCTTTGTGAGCACAGAACCAAAGTATGTATTTAGCTGGTCGGCCATTTCTCTGTTCCACATTATAAATTTCCCTGTTTTTTACTGTGAGGGACCTACATTTGTCTTCACCAATTTTTTTCTCTTCAAGTACCTATAAAAATTTTAAAGTTTTTATGTTCCCCACAAGCTTACTCTTGTACTCTATTTTCATTTTCTTAATTTCTTTGTCCTCCTTGGCTGAATTCTAAGCTGCTCTCGATCTTCAGGTCTACTTTCTTTTGTGGCCAATTTGAATGCCTCTTCCTTGGATCTAATACTATCTCTAATTTCCTTTGGAAGCCATGGTTTGACTACCTTTCCCATTTTACTTGTGCATCAGACAGGAACGCGCAATTAAAAACCAAAAGAACTACGGATGCTGTAAATCAGGAACAAAAACAAAGTTGCTGGAAAAGCTCAGCAGGTCTGGCAGCATCTGTGGAGGAGAAAACAGAGTTAGCATTTTGGGTCCGGTGAGGAATGAACAATTGTTGCAATTCACTCATGCACTCTTTGAATGTTTGTCATTGCCTTTTCACCATCCTCTCTGAAAGTAATGTTTCCCAATCTATCATAACCAACTGGAGCCTCATACCATCGTAGTTTCCTCTAGATTCAGGATCCTGGTCTCGGAATCAACAAACACTCTCCATCTTGATGAAGAATGCTATTAATGATTGCTTATCCCCAAGGGGCTCACACAACTAGATTGACAATTGTTTCTTTCTAATTGGTAATGTCCAGCCGAGGATGGATGGCTTTCTAGTTGGTTCAACGACGTATTGCAGAAAGCCATCCCATGGACACTCCAGGAATTCTTCCTCTCTGATATTATTACTCATTTGGTCAGCCCAATCCATGATCAGGTTAAGTCACCCATAAGTATAGATATTCCTTTATCTGACGTGTCCATAATTTCCTGTTTAATGCTATTCCTAACATCATTCCCCCAGTTTGGAGGTCCACATATAACCCCACTAATCATTTTTGCGGCTGGTTGTGTGTCTCTTTCATTCGTTATTGAAGGAGAATGTCTTGCGTCTCAAAACGATGAGACATTTGGTTTCTAGAACATAGAACAGAGAACATAGAACATTACAGTGCAGTACAGGCCCTTCGGCCCTCGATGTTGCGCCGATCTGTGAAAGCAATCTGAAGCCTATCTAACCTACACTATTCCATTATCATCCATATGTTTATCCTATGACCATTTAAATGCCCTTAAAGTTGGCAAGTCCACAACTGTTGCAGGCAGGGCATTCCACGCCTTTACTACTCTCTGAGTAAAGAATCTACCTCTGACATCTGTCCTATATCTATCACCCCTCAATTTAAAGCTATGTCCCCTCGTGCTAGCCGTCTCCATCCGAGGAAAAAGGCTCTCACTGTCCACCGTATCTAATCCTCTGGTCAACTTGTATGTCTCTATTAAGTCACCTCTTAACCTTCTTCTCTCGAACGAAAACAGCCTCAAGTCCCTCAGCCTTTCCTCATAAGACCTTCCCTCCATACCAGCCAACATCCTGGTAAATCTCCTTTGTACCCTTTCCAAGGCTTTCACATCCTTCCTATAACGCGGTGACCAGAACTGTACGCAATACTCCAAGTGCGGCCATACCAGAGTTTTGTACAGCTGCAACATGACCTCATGGCTCCGAAACTCAATCCCTCTACCAATAAAACCTAGCACACCGTATGCCTTCTTAACAACCCTATCAACGTGGTGGCAACTTTCAGGGATCTATGCACATGGACACCGAGATCTCTCTGCTCATCCACACTACCAAGAATCTTACCATCAGCCCAGTACTCTGTATTCCTGTTACTCCTTCCAAAATGAATCACCTCACACTTTTCCGCATTAAACTCCATTTGCCACCTCTCAGCCCAGCTCTGCAGCTTATCTATGTCCCTCTGTAACCTGCAACCTCCTTCTGCACTATCCACAACTCCACCGACTTTAGTGTCATCCACAAATTTACTAACCCATCCTTCTACGCCCTCATCCAGGTCATTTATAAAAATGACAAACAGCAGTGGCCCCAAAACAGATCCTTTCAGTACACCACTAGTAACTGAACTCCAGGATGAACATTTCCCATCAACCACCATCCTCTGTCTTCTCAGAGCGAGCCAATTTCTGATCCAAACCGCTAAATCACCCTCAATCCCATGCCTCCGTATTTTCTGCAATAGCCTACCATGGGGAACCTTATCAAATGCTTTACTGAAATCCATATCCACCACGTCAACCGCTTTACCCACATCCACCTGTTTGAGAAGGTGACCAAAGAACTCAATAAGGTTTGTGAGGCACGACCTACCCTTCTCAAAACCGTGTTGACTATCCCTAATCAAATTACTCCTTTCTAGAATATTATAAATCCTATCTCTTATAATCTTTTCCAACACTTTACCCACAACCGAAGTAAGGCTCACTGGTCTAAAATCACCAGGGTTGTCTCTACTCCCCTTCTTGAACAAGGGGACAACATTTGCTATCCTCCAGTCTTCTGGCACTATTCCTGTAGACAGTGACGACAAAGATCAAAGCCAAAAGCTCTGCAATCTCCTCCCTAGCTTCCCAGAGAATCCTAGGATAAATCCCATCCGGCCCAGGGGACTTATCTATTCTCAGACTTTCCAGAATTGCTAACACCTCCTCCTTATGAACCTCAATCCCGTCTAGTCTAATAGCCTGTATCTCAGTATTCTCCTCGACAACATTGTCTTCTTTCTGTGTGATTACTGACGAAAAATATTCATTTAGCACCTCTCCTATCACTTTGGACTCCACGCACAACTTCCCACTACTGTCCTTGACTGGCCCTAATCTTACTCCAGTCATTCTTTTATTCCTGACATACCTATAGAAAGCTTTAGGGTTTTCCTTGATCCTACCTGCCAAAGACTTCTCATGTCCCCTCCTGGCTCTTCTTAGCTCTCTCTTTAGGTCCTTCCTGGCTAACTTGTAACTCTCAAGCGCCCTAACTGAGCCTTCGCGCCTCATCTTTACATAAACCTCCTTCTTCCTCTTGACAAGAGATTCAACTTCTTTAGTAAACCACGGTTCCCTCGCTTGACCACTTCCTCCCTGCCTGACAGGTGCATACTTATCAAGGACACGCAATAGCTGTTCCTTGAACAAGCTCCATTTTTCAATTGTTCCCAGCCTTTGCAGTTTCCTTCCCCATTCTATGCATCCTAAATCTTGCCTACTCGCCTCATAATTGCCTTTCCCCCAGCTATAACTCTTGCCCTGCGGTATATACCTATCCCTTTCCATCACTAAAGTAAACGTAACCAAATTGTGGTCACTATCACCAAAGTGCTCACCTACCTCCAATTCAAACACCTGGTCTGGTTCATTACCCAATACCAAATCCAATGTTGCCTCGCCTCTCGTTGGCCTATCTACAAACTGTGTCAGGAAACCCTCCTGCACACATTGGACAAAAACTCACCCATCTAAAGTACTCGAACTATAGCATTTCCAGTCAATATTTGGAAAGTTAAAGACCCCATAACAACTACCCTGTTACTTTTGCTCCTATCCAGAATCATCTTTGCTATCCTTTCCTCTACATCTCTGGAACTTTTTGGAGGTCTATAGAAAAGGGCTACGGGGAGAGTGCGGGGAAATGGAGTTGAAATGCCCATCAGCCATGATTAAATGGCGGACTGGACTCGATGGGCCGAATGGCCTTACTTCCACTCCTATGTCTTATGGTCTTAAAACTCCCAACAGGGTGACCTCTCCTTTCCTGTTTCTAACCTCAGCCCATACTACCTCAGTAGACGAATCCTCATCAAACATCCTTTCTGCCACTATAATATAGTCCTTGACTAACAATGCCACACCTCCCCCTCTTTTACCACCTTCCCTGATCTTACTGAAACATCTAAACCCTGGAACCTGCAACAACCATTTCTGTCCCTGCTCTATCCATGTCTCCGAAATGGTCACAAGATCGAAGTCCCAGGTACCAACCCATGCTGCAAGTTCACCCACCTTATTCCGGATGCTCCTGGCGTTGAAGTAGACACACTTCAAACCTCCTTCCTGCCTGCTGGTACATTCCTGCGACCTTGAAACCTTATTCATGACCTCACTACTCTCAACCTCCTGTCCATTGGAGCTACAATTCAGGTTCCCATCCCCCTGCTGAATTAGTTTAAACCCTCCCGAAGAGCATTAGCAAATTTCCCCC
The DNA here is from genome assembly GCA_024137785.1 of Ginglymostoma cirratum. NCBI lineage: Eukaryota > Metazoa > Chordata > Chondrichthyes > Orectolobiformes > Ginglymostomatidae > Ginglymostoma > Ginglymostoma cirratum. Next base: position 1,131,654 of record JAHRHZ010000279.1, on the reverse strand, counting down.
CCAGGATATTGGTACCCCTCTGGTTCAGGTGTAGACCATCCCATTTGTAGAGGTCCCACCTACCCCAGAATGAGCCCCAATTATCCAGGTATCTGAATCCCTCCCTCCTGCACCATCCCTGTAGCCATGTGTTCAACTGCTCTCTCCCCCTATTCCTTGCCTTGCTAGCACGTGGCACAGGTAACAAACCAGAGATAATAACTCTGCTTGTTCTAGCTCTAAGCTTCCACCCTAGCTCCTTGAATTTCTGCCTTACATCCCCAACCCTTTTCTTACCTCTGTCCTTGGTGCCTATGTGGACCACGACTTGGGGCTGCTGCTGCTCCCCCTCCCACTTACGGATCCCGAAAACATCAGAGACATCATGGACCCTGGCACCTGGGAGGCAACACACCAACCGCGAGTCTCTCTCGTTCCCGCAGAATCTCCTATCTGTCCACCTAACAATGGAGTCCCCAATGACTAATGTTCTCCTCCTGTCCGCCCTTCCCTTCTGAGCAACAGGGACAGACTCTGTGCCAGAGACCTGTACCCCATGGCTTACCCCGGTAAATCGATCCCCCAACAGTATCCAAAACAGTATACTTGTTATTGAGGGGAATGGCCACAGGGGATCCCTGCACTGCCTGCCTGTTCCCTTTCCGTCCCATGACTGTAACCCATCTACCTTTTTCCTGTACCTGAGGTGTGACTACCTCCCTGTAACTCCTCTCAATTACCCCCTTGGCCTCCCGAATGATCCGAAGTTCATCCAGCTCCAGCCCCAGTTCCCTAACACGGTTTCTGAGGAGCTGGAGTCGGGTGCACTTCACGCAGATGAAGTCAGTGGGGACACTAGTGGTGACCCTTACCTCCCACATTCTACAGGAGGAGCATGCAACTGCCCTAACATCCATTCCCACTGTTCTGAATTCCCAAACAACCTATTGAAAAAAAAACTGGTAACCTTACCAAATCAGCGCTCAGAGCCTTTTTTTTTGGTTAGAGGAGGGTGGTGGGTGGGAGGCACTACCTAAGTAGTGTTTTGGGTAAAGCAACTGCCCAAATATATTACCTCACCTTCCCAGCAGTCCTCGCGCTCTCTCCCGACTCCCGCCACTGAACAAATGGAGCTGGGCCAAGTCACTCTTCACTTCTCTTCTAAACATAAATTGTAGACCCTTCTCCATTGATGATGAACAAAAATGTAGCAGCAGAGTGAAAAAAAATTGTTTTCTAGCTTGACACTTAATGAGCTTGGGTTTGATGGTATTGAGATGTTCTGCTAGATGGTTTGAGTGTGGATTTGGGCGAGACAATATGTTACAAATCCCTCTCTATTAGCATACATATCTTGGTTTGCCAGTGAATCCTAGTCTCTTGTCAGAGACTGTCTGTTCCAATTTGCCAAATAAGCTGAAAATGGCAGTTGTTGTTTCAGTAATTAGATTCATTGTGTTGCTAAGTCATTGAATACTGGGAAACGTAGAGAAGTAATTTGACACAAGAATGTAATCTTCCCAGTGTTCTGTGAATTGGTCCAAGGAACAACTGGAACAGTATTTCGATGTAGAAGTTCCCTTTGCTGCTGGGGTTGATATATTTGGCATCTCTCACATACGATCACCAGTCATTGAATATCCTGATTCATCCCAGCCAGCCTGCAGACTCCCCTGCTGCTATCCTGTGAATTCAATACCCACATGTCCCTGGCGTAATGTTGTATCTTGACATAGCGCTTCCAGCGCTTGGTCTTGTCAGCCTTTGAAAATGGTTTGCTGTGACACACCAAGTTCATTTCTGTACAAAATGAGCCAATGTTCTCAGGATCTTCCTTGATATTGTTAGGCCACCACTGGATAATAGTCATTTCCAACTGTTGTTTTATCTCAGCTTTAGCAATTACTCATTGCAACTGTTCATATAGGCTCTGGCCAAAGTAACAGATTACCCTTGAGAATGTTTCTAACACTGCAGTCTGGAGCATCAGGTATGGATCAAAAGGAACGTGATGGCCTTTGTGTGGGCTGGGGAATCTGCTTGGAGTGTCAGATCTGACTTTCCTATTACCTGTCTTGTCCTTGCACCTTGATCAGAAATCATTGCAAGTATGGCAGTGCAGTCGTTAACGCTTTACATCAGCCCACTCTGAGTGGCTAATGGCTCGTTTCAACACAGTATTTCTTGCTGAATAACTCAGGCTCGTGCTCTATATTGGCCTAGAAGACAGGCCTTTCAAACCAAAAGCAACTAGTTTCTTGCCTTCAAAAGACAGATGCCTGGGCCTTTTTGTGATGTAACTTCTTACATGTGCATGTTGCACTTCCTTCAAAGGTCAATAAACGGCGTCACATCTTCCTTGAGATGCAATGTCGCTTGATGTTTAAAACTGCCAAGTGCATCTTCAGTAAGATGGAGAGCGATGTGGTTGATTCACAGATTAGGCTCCAGAATATAAAGAAAACTACAATGGTATGAAGTATGAGCTGGTTATAATAGATTAGGAGATGCTACTTAAATGGATGAAAGTGGATAGGCAATGAAAAACTTTTGAAAGTGTGTATGGAGGAACTGCAACAAGCATTCATTCCTGTCTGGCACAAAAATAAAATGGCAAAACATTGCCTCACTATAGCTAACAAGGGAAATTAGGGACTGTATTATACAAATTGGCCAAAAAGCAGCAGTTCAGAGGACTGGGAGCAATTTAGGTTTCAACAAAGGAGGAAAAAGGGATTGATTAAAATGGCAGGAGGGTAACTAAGTGTGAGAGTAAGCATATGAGGAACATACAAACTGATAGGTTCTATAAGTATGTGATGTGAAGAGATGATGATTAGTGAAGACAAATGTCGGTGCCTTCCATTCAATTGAGGAATAAATACATAGAATTAAATACAAGCTTTTGTTCTGTCTTCACAAAACGGACACAAATAATGTTTCAAAAATGTTGGGAAATAAGGGTGTCGAGGGAGCATGGAAAATTTAGATGATAACATAAAATTACAAAGTATTATAGACCAGGCGAATGGGCAAAGTTGTGGCAGATGGAGTTCAATATATGCAAGTGTGAGGTATTCCATTTTGGCATAACTGTAGTTATGGGGTTATGCCTGCCTCTTTCTCTGATCTATCAATGATATCATCGGTGCTGCTTCCCTCTCTTGTCCAGAATTGGAAAAGTTCATCAATTTCCCTTCCAATTTCCACCCTGCCCTATCTCTGACTCCTCCCTTCCCTTCCTCAACATCTGTTACCATTTCTGGGGATAGACTGGCCACTAATATACACCCACCGACTCCCACAGCTACCTGGACTATACATCCTTGCACCCTGCTTCCTGTAAAGACTCCATTCAATTCTCTCACTTCCTCTGTTTCTGTCACATATGTTCAGATGAGGCCAACTTCGAGGGGAGGCGATGACCTGGTGGTATTATCGCTGGACTGTTGATCCAGAGATCCAGATAATGTTCTGGGCACCCAGGTTCGAATCCCACTACAGCAGGTGGTGGAATTCGAATTCAATAAATATCTAGAATTAAGAATCTAAAAATGACCGTGAATCCATTGTCGATGGTCAGAAGAACATTTGGTTCACCAATGTCCTTTAGGGAAGGAAACTGTTATCCTTACCAGGTCTGGACTACATGTGACTCCAGACCCACAAATGGGGCTGCCTCTGAACTGCCCTCTGGACAATAAATGCTGCCTAGCCAGCCATGCCCTCATCCCCTGAATGAATAAATAAATTTTTAAAAAGCGAGCTTCCAAAATGTCCACCTTCTTCCTCAACCAAGGATTCCCCAGCACCGTTGTCGACAGGGCCCTCAACTGGGTCCGACCCATCTCTTGCACTTCAGTCCTCACCAGCCCTTCCCTCCTGCAAAAGCGATAGGGTTTCCCTTGTCCTTACCTACCATTCCACCAGCATCCACATCCCGAAGATCATCAGACACCACTTCCATCACCTCCAGCGAGATGCCACCACTAAACATATATTCCCCTCCCCTCCGTTGTCCGTCTTCAGCAGTAAGTGTTCCCTCTGGGCACCCTACTCCACTCTTCCATCACTCCCAACAGCCCCACGACATCTTCCCCTGCAAATGCCAAAGATGTAACACCTGCTCATCCCCAGCATCCACAGGCCCAAACATACCTTCCAGGTGAAGCAACACTTTATCTGCACTTCCCACAATCTAGCCTACTGAATTCACTGCTCATAATGTGGTCCCCTCTACACTGGGGAAACGAAGTGTAGACTGGGTGACCGCTTCGCAGAACATTTACATTCTGCTTGCAAAAAAGACCGAGCTTCCAGTTGCCTGTCACTTTAACACACAACACCATGTTCCCTGGCCAACATCTGTGTCTCTGGTTTGCTGCAGTATTCCCACGAAGCTCAGCTAAAGTTGGCAGAACAACATCTCATTTTCCACTTGGGGACCCTGCAGCCCTCCGGACTCAACATAGAGTTCAATAATTTTAGGGCTTGAACTCTCCCATGTCCTAGCGCCCTAGCGCCCTACCCCATACATCACGCCTTGTTATCACATAGCCTACCATCACACACTACCTACTGCTAGTCCCCATTAACAGCTATTCACCCTCATAGTCTGATTGTTATCAACTCTTTTGTCTGTCCAACTGTTCACCTTTCTCTTTGGGCTCTATCCCCACCGCACCACCACCAGCACCCCACCCCCACCATTCTATCTTGTACATATAAACCAACATTTTCCTATCAGTTCTGAGGAAGGTCACCAAACCTGAAACATTAATTCTGATTTCTTTTCACAGATGCTGCCAGACCTGCTGAGCTTTCCCTGCAACTTGTTTTTGTAACCAAACTTTGGACCTTTTACAATCAACATCCTTCTGCTGAGGCGACCCATTATCTGAAACCACCCTGAACTACTCCTAGGAGAGAAACTAAACTTGCTTCAGAACTCAACCCTCTTAGCTGAATTACAAAAGCTTGTGCAATTATAGATTATTCTGAACTGAAAACAAACAATACTATGGCCTTACATCTTTACCCTATCTATATACAGCCTTTACTATGAACAACTTAACATCAACAGCACAGTAGCTTTCAGTCACCTGCTTTCTGACATATGCTGGATTTAATCATTGTTACAAACGAATGAACTTCTTTTTCAAAGACAACCCTTCACAAGTAACCAACACCCATCTGCCTCTTTTTGAAATCCAATTTCCAAAAATAATATTAATGATAACTTGTATGTTTTTCACCACATCAGATACATAACTTGGATGAAGGGCCCAAAGGTATGATGCTAAACTTGCAGATGATACAAAGAAAGGTAGTAAGTTGTGAAAAGGACATAAGGAGCCTATAGAGAAATATAGATAGGTTAAATGAATTGCCAAAATCTGGCAAATAGAACAATGTTGAAAAATGTGAAATTATCCACTTTTGCAGGGAGGATAAAAGAATGCATTCTATCTAAATGTTGAGAGATTGCAGAGCTCTGAGATGCATGGGTGTCCTCGTGCATGAATCACAAAATGTTTGAATGCAGTTTCAGCAAGTAATTAGGACAGCAATAGAATGTAAAATTAGGGAGGTTATTCTTCCATTTACAGGGCACTAGTGAGATCCCATCTGGAGTACTATGCACAGTATCGGTCACTTTATTTAAGGAAAAACGTAAATGTGTTGGATACATTTTCGGAGAAGGTTTACCAGACTAATACCTGGAATGAGGTGTTGTCAAGTAAAGATTGGACAAATGGGGCTGTATCTACTGGAGATTAGAAGTGTAAGAGCTAACCTGATTGAAACATATAAAATTCTGAGGGATCTTGACTGGGTAGATGTTGACAGGATGTTTCCTCTTGAGAGAATTTACAACTAGGGGTCTCTAAAGTTTCAGTAATTTTTTTTCTCACAGAAGGTCATGAATCCTTAAACCCTCTCCCTCTAAAAGCAATGGAAGCAGAGGACTTGAACATTTTTAAGTCAGAGTTGGATTTTTGATAAACAAGTGTGTGAAAGGTTGTCAGTGGTAAACCAGAATGTGGAGCAATCAGGTCATCCATGATCTTATTGAATGGCAGATCAGGCTCAAATAGCCTGCTCCTGCTCCTAACTGGAATGGTTATGTTTGGACTTGAGCTAAGGTCACCTGTTGCCTCTGGACAAAGGAAGAGGTGCTGAAATCCAATTGCAGCAGTCATGCTGTCACCTTGTTGCACATAAACAGGCTGGGCATGGCATAACTTCACTCTAACCAAGTGCACTCTTAACTGTCACATACACACTGCAACAGTTCACTCCACTCATAAAAAGCTGTTCTCGTCAACATTTGTATCCTACAGAAATTAAGATAGCAAGGCTTTGATTTTGCACTATGTTTTGATGAAAATTTGAGTTCCAACAGGTTACACATGGAACAAAAATAAATAGTTAATTGTATTTCTGATCAATGTCTCAGTCAAGGAAAGTAGGGAATGACTTACCCTCCAGCTGAGTCTGTGCTTCTTTCTCTGACTCCTGTCGAGTTGTCTGGAGGAGTACAACAGACAAATGAACACAGGCAATTTGCGAGTGCTGGGGGACAGAGTAGAAGCAAAATAAGTCACGTTGGATTAGTCCATCACCGTGGTTTCAGATGTCATTTAGTGTTACACTTCTGGTGATGTCACAATCTTCTGTTGCCATGGTTTCACTGGATGTATTTTGTACTCATGCTTGAAATGGTAAATATAGACTGGGAAACCTGATAGGATTCGAATCCCTGGCTAGAATAACACGATTTCACTGAGACATACTCAGTTACAGTAACAATGATATCCATTTTTAAAAAATTGAATTGAGAAGTTATGTTTCATACCTTTAACAGAATGAAATGTTCTAAAGCGCTTCACAGGAGCATTTTTAAAATATTCATGAGCATCATCATTGGTGGTCCTCGCAGACAAACGTAACTCTTTTCCATTGTCAGGGTGAGTTCATAGGTGGCTATACATACCAATGCAGCTACTGCAGGCTGTTACACTTGGGGCAAGTCGTGGTCACAGGAAGAGGTGGGTGGGGCATTGGTGTGCCTGCGCGCTCCTTTTGCTGTTTTCACCTAGCTTCCATTTTTTCCCTGATAGCAAGTCTCGAGGTGTTCAACACTTTCGCAGATGTTCCTCCACCACTTTGGATGGTCTTGGGCTAGTGTTTCCCAGGTGTCTGTGGGAATGCTACACTTTGCCAGTGAGGCCTTGAGGGCTATCGCTGATGTGCTTCCTCTGTCTACCTGGGGCTCGCCACCAGTGTTTCAAAGCTGTGAGTAGAGCACCTGTTTGGGGAGTCCCGTGTCAGTCATGTGGACAACATGGCCAGCCCATCGTAGCTGATCAAGAATGGTCAGTGCCTCGATGCTGGGGCTGTTGGCCTGTTTGAGGACATCTTCCCAGCAAATTCACAGGATTTTGCACAGGCAGTTTTGGTGGTACTGCTCCAGTGCCTCGAGGTATCTGCTGTAGACAGGTCACTGGCTGGGCCAGCATTTATTGCCCATCCCCGATTGCACTGGAGTGGTCATGGTGAGCTGCCTTCTTGATCCACTTTGCTGTATTCAAGAAGGCAGTGACACAGAATCTAGTGACACGGGAAAAGCAGTGATAATTTTCTAAGTCAAGATAGTTCAGCAGGGGCAGGGACACAGTGCATTAGTTCAATAGTGACACAGCGTACCTTAGAAAAGAAAATTTGGCAGAGGGAGTTCAGCCATTTTGAGTTTCAGGGGAGTTAGGAGGAGCTGGATGACCTCTACTTTAATGTTAGGAGTATTATAATGGGCATGGATTGACACGATCGATATGGAATTGTGATGTTGTTGCCATCAGAGAGATGTTTTTGAAAGAGGGACAGGACTGGAAACTCAACATTCTGGGGTAGGGTCTAAAAGTGGAGATTTCTTCATTCATTCATGGGAGAGGGCCAGCATTCATTACCCATCCCTAATTGCCCAGAGACCAGTTACAAGTCAACCACATTGCTGTGGGCCTGGAGTCACATGTAGACCAGACCAGGTAAGGATGGCAGTTTCCTTCCCTAAAGGACATTAGTGAATCAGAAGGGTTTTTCCAACAATCGACAATGGATTCATGGTCATCATTAGACTCTTAGATCCAGATATTTTATTGAATTCAATTTCCACCATCTGCTGTGGTGGGGTTTGAACCCGGTCCCCAGAACATAATCTGGGTCTCTGGATTAACAGTCCAGCAATAATACCACTAGGCCATCACCTACCCCTTAGCATTGCATTATTAAGGAGTCAGTTACTGCAGTAAGGACAGATGATATCTTGAAAGGCTCTTCAAATGAGGCTTTGTGGCTAGAGTTTAGGAATGAAAAGGGACAGTCACACTGTTAGGAGTGTACTATAGGCCTCAAACAGATGGCAGGCAATTGAGGAGCAGACATGTAGTCAATTCACTAAAGTGTGTAAAAGTAAGAGGCTAATTACGTCAGGGAATTTCAACTACCCCAATATTAACTGGGATAATTAATCATTATATAAAAGGTTTAAACCAGACAGATTTCTCGAAACGTGTACAGGACAGCTTTTTATCCATAATTAGACTGCAACGGACAGTGCAGTTCTGGACACACTGTACACTCTGCTCTTCTGTTTTGGTCCCCTGGTACCTCGTTAATGTTTCTCTTTTCCTTTTAATCCAGTCTTGTTGTTCCTATGTTTCACGCTAAATGGAACCTGTACTTTCCTCAACACCTTTTTCAATCAAAGGAGGCTGGAGGTACAGAATTCAGGAATAGGGACTGTCAGGTTCACGAGCAGTTTGACATAAAGAATGAAGTAGTATTGGAGATTTTGAGGGGTTTAAAGAAAAAATTAAGGAACCCCTGGGTAACCCATGCTACTGTGGGAGACAAGGGAGGAAATTACAGGTGTCCAAATCATTTTAAATCATCTCTGGCCAGAGATAACGTGCCAGAGGACTGGAGGACAGCTAATGTGGTCCCACTTTCCAAGAAGGGTGGTAGAGATAGACCAGGGGACTATAGACCAAAGAATCTCGCATCAGTAGTAGGGAACCATTAGTAAAAATAGTAAAGGAGTAAATTAATCTCCATTTAGAGAGGCAAGGTTTGATCAGGGATAGTCAGCATGACTTTGTCAGATGGAGGTCATGCCTAACAAAATTGATTGCATTTTTTGAGTTGGTGACTGACTGTACAGATGAGGGTAGGGCAGTTGAATCAGTTTATATTGATTTCAGCAAAGCCTTTGTCAAGGTCCCACATAGGAAACTGATAAAGAAGGTAAAAGGACATGGAATCTGTTTACTACAAAATCACAGTATACTGCAGAGGAGGTCTTTAGCCCATCCAGTCAGTAGTGCCAAAAGATTTTAAATCCAAACTAGTCCCAATTTTCAGCACTAGGTCCATAACTTTTGCATGTCATGACATTTCAAGTGCTCAAATTGTGAGATTACCCAGTCAACCACCCACCCAGGCAGTGCATCCCAAACTCTCACCATCCTTGTTGTGAAAAATCTTTTCCTCAAGTCCATCTAAACACACACCTTAAAATTATGCTCCTTCATTATCGAGCATGCAACAGTTGCTTTCTATCCACCCTTTCCAATGCCCCTCATTATACACATCTATGAGAGCACCCCACCTCATCCTCCTCTGCTCCAAAGGAAACAACCTGAGCTCACCCAGCCTCTCTCTGTAGCTACGATGCTCCACCCCAAACAACTTCTGGTGAATCGCTTATGCGTCTTCTCCAGTGCTATCACATCCTTCCTACAGTGTGGTGACCAGAACTGCACACAGTGCTCCAGTTGTAGCCTAAACAAAGTTCTGTACAATTCCAACATTACCTTCTTGTTCTTATAATTTATGCCACAACTGATAAAGGAAAATGTCCCACATGCCTTCCTAACAACCCGATTAACCTGTCCTTCAGACTTCAGGGAACTGTGTACAAGCACTCCAAGATCCCTTTGTTCCTCTTAGCTTTTTGGTGTCCTGCCATTCATTGAGTATTTTGTCAAGTTCCCTCTTCCAAAGAAGAAAGGGAGATGGATCACTCAGTTGGCTAAAGGCCGGTTTGTGATAGAGTGATGCCAACAGGTGAGTACAGTTAAGTTAGAAAGGCATATGGCCATACGGGGCTCCTGCAGTACCTAGCTTTCCATCCTCTGCCTGGTGATCTGCTGTTGCCCTTTCTGCCTATTCAGTCTTCAACTGCAGTGTGACCACTTCACTGAACATACTATCCCATGCTCAATGAATGCACCTGTGGTTCCAGCTCAGATATCATTGCTAGGAACTGCAGCTGGACTTGTTTCCTGCTCGCATGGTCATCAGATACAACTGAAGCTTCCATGATTCGCCACAGAGCACAGGAGGATCATATCACAGGTGCGAGCTCTGCTGCCATGACTTACTATAAGCGTTCATTTAAGAATACCATTAACTTAGCTCCCTTATGCTAATCTATCTTGCTTACTTATGTTACTTTATAATATTTGCCCTGACTTTTACTCATTCCTGTTGTTTCTCAGTTAATCACTTCTCCCAAAAAAAATACATTTTTTAAAAATCCTGAACCAAATCAGCAAACTACCCTCCCTCTGCTCAGTTGAAGCTAAAATGTTAGGTCCCAGATCCTGGGGCTCAATGTATGCTGTTGCTGACCAAGACCACAAGATGACAAGATACAGGCACAGAATCTGGCCAGTTGGCCAATCAAGTCTGCTCCGCGATTTGGTCATGGCTGATATGTTTTTCAACCCCACTCTCTTGCCTTCTTCCTAGACCCTTGATTCCCTTTATTAATCAAGAACCTATCTATTCCTTTCTTAAACACATTAGGGTTGAGAAACATATCAGCCATGATTGAATGGTGCAGCAGACTATGTTGGGCAGGATGGCCTAATTCTGTTCCTATATCTTATGACCTTATGGTTTTCAGAACTCTGCAGTGTAGTTGACACAGTTGGAGTGATTTATCCACCTTCAGACCTTACAGAATCTCCAGTACCTTCTCCTTAGCAAACCTGAGGAGAGCGTCAGTGAGAAGGCTATTGCAAGTGCTGCTTATGTCAATGACTGTTCCATCACTTTACTGATTGTCAAGAGTGGACTGATGGGCAATAATTGGCCAGGTTGTATTTGTCCTACTTTGTGTACGGGACATATGTGGGCAATTTTCCACATTTTCAGGTTATTGCCAGTGTTGTAGCTGTACTGAAACAGCTTGGCTAGGAATGTATCAGGTTCTGGCGCACAACTCTTCAGCACTAAAGCTATGAGCCCTGACAGCATACCTGCAATATAGTATCCAGTGCCTCTGATCATTTCCAGACATCACGTGGAGTGAACTAGCTAAAGACCAGTATCTTTGATGCTGGGGACCTCTGGAGTGGGCCAAGATGGATCAGCCACTTGGCACTTAGAGTCAGAGTAATACAGCCCAAACTGGTCCATGTTGACCACTCAGTTAGTTCCAATTGCCTGCATTTGGTCCATATCCCTCTAAACCCTTCCCATTCATGTACCTATCCAAATGTTTTTTTAGATGTTGCTATTGTGCCTGCCTCAACCGCTTTTTCTCTGGCAGCCCATTCCATATAGGCACCATTCCCTGCATGAAGACGTTACCCCTCAGGTCCTCCTTAAATCTTTCCCCTCTCACCTTAAACATATGCCTTCTAGTTTTCCATTCCCCATCCCTGGGAAAAAGACTATATGCATTCATCCTATCTATGCTCATGATTTTGTAGACCTCAATGAGGTCACCCCTCATTCTCTTACATTCCGAGGAATAAAGTCCTATCCTGGCCAACCTCACCCTATAACTCAGATTTACTAGTCCTGGCAACATCCTCGTAAATCTTCTTGGCACACTTTCCAGTTAACTACGTCTTTCCGATAACAGTGTGACCAAACTGGTACACAATATTCCAAGTGCGGCCTCACCAATGACTTGTACAATGGTAACACAACGTCACAACTCCTATACTCAGTGCCTCTAGCGATAAAGGCCAGCATGCTAAATACCTTCTTCACCACCCTGTTCACCTGTGATGCCACTTTCAATGAACTATGTACTTGTACTCCTAGGTCCCTCTGTTCCACAGCACTCCTCAGAATCTTAACCATTTACTGTACAAATCTTACATTAGTTTGACTTTCCAGAGTACAATGCCTCACACTTATCTGTATTGAATTGTATTTGCCAATCCTCAACCCACTTCCCCATAGAAAATTGGCTAGCTGGAAGAAGACAGAGGGTGGTGGTTGATGGGAAATGTTCATCCTGGAGTTCAGTTACTAGTGGTGTACCGCAAGGATCTGTTTTGGGGCCACTGCTGTTTGTCATTTTTATAAATGACCTGGATGAGGGCGTAGAAGGATGGGTTAGTAAATTTGCGGACGACTAAAGTCGGTGGAGTTGTGGATAGTGCAGAAGGATGTTGCAGGTTACAGAGGGACATAGATAAACTGCTGAGCTGGGCTGAGAGGTGGCAAATGGAGTTTAATGCGGAAAAGTGTGAGGTGATTCATTTTGGAAGGAGTAACAGGAATACAGAGTACAGGGCTAATGGTAAGATTCTTGGTAGTGTGGATGAGCAGAGAGATCCCTGAAAGTTGCCACTCACGTTGATAGGGTTGCTAAGAAGGTATACGGTGTGCTAGGTTTTATTGGTAGAGGGATTGAGTTTCAGAGCCATGAGGTCATGTTGCAGCTGTACAAAACTCTGGTGCGGCCGCATTTGGAGTACTGCGTACAGTTCCGGTCGCCGCATTATAGGAAGGATGTGGAAGCATTGGAAAGGGTGCAGAAGAGATTTACCAGGATGTTGGCTGGTATGGAGGGAAGGTCTTATGAGGAAAGACTGAGGGACTTGAGGCTGTTTTCGTCAGAGAGAAGAAGGTTAAGAGGTGACTTAATAGAGACATACAAGATGATCAGAGGATTAGATACGGTGGACAGTGAGAGCCTTTTTCCTCTGATGGTGACGGCTAGCACGAGGGGACAGAGCTTTAAATTGAGGGGTGATAGATATAGGACAGATGTCAGAGGTAGGTTCTTTACTCAGAGAGTAGTAAGGGCGTGGAATGCCTTGCCTGCAGCAGTAGTAGATTCGCCAACTTTAAGGGCATTTAAATGGTCATAGGATAAACATATGAATGATAATGGAATAGTGTAGGTTAGATGGGCTTCAGATTGCTTTCACAGATCGGCGCAATATCGAGGGCCGAAGGGCCTGTACTGCACTGTAATGTTCTATGTTCTATGTTCTATCTGATCAAGATCACTCTGTAATTTTTGATAACTACCTTCCCTATCAACAAGACCACCTAATTTTATATCATTCGCAAACTTACTAATCATGCCTTGTGCATTCACATCCAGATCATTTATGTAAGTAACAAATAACAAACGTCCCAGCACCAACCCCTGTGGCATACCACTACTCACAGGCCTCCAATCCGAGAAACAACCTTCAACTATCACCGATATAACAAGGTGTGGAGCCGGATGAACACAGCAGGCCAAGCAGCATCATAGGAGCAGGAAAGCTTGACGATTCGGGCCTAGACCC
>JAHRHZ010000279.1:1079916-1117665 GCA_024137785.1 Ginglymostoma cirratum | reverse complement strand
AGGGTCTAGGCCCGAATCGTCAAGCTTTCCTGCTCCTGTGATGCTGCTTGGCCTGCTGTGTTCATCCAGCTCCACACCTTGTTATCTCGGATTCTCCAGCATCTGCAGTACCTATTATCTCTTCAACTATCACCCTCTGCTTCTGACCATTGAGCCAATTTTGAATCCAATTAGTTAGCTATCCCTGGATCCCATGTGACCTAACGTTCATGACTAGCCTGCCATGTGGGACCTTGTCAAAGGCCTTACTAAAGTCCATACAGACAACATCCACTGCCTTACCCTAATCTATCCTCTTGGTTATCTCTTTGTCAGACATGACTTCCCGCTCACAAATCCATGATGACTATCCCTAATCAGACCTTGATCATCCAAATGTTGGTCGAACCTATCCCTAAGTAACTTGCCTACCACTGATGTCAGATTCACTGGCCCATAGTTCCCTGGCTTGTCTTTGTTACCTTTCTTAAACAATGGAACAACATTAGCCACCCTGCAGTTTTCTAGAACTTCAGAAGGGGCTAAAGATGAAGTAGAAATCTCAGCAGGGGCCTCTGTAATTTCTTCCCTAGCCTCCCATAACGTCTGAGGATGGACTTAATCAGGCCCAGGGGATTTATCCACTTTAACACACCTTAAGGCTGCAAGCACCTCTTTTCTGGTAATATGTATGCGGTCCAAAACATTCCCCCATTGTTTCTCTTATTTCTTTAGCATCCATGATTCTCTCCTCAATAAACACTGAAGAGAAATATTCATTAAAAATCTCCCCCACCTACTGTGGCTCCACACATAGGCGGCTATTCTGATCTTTATGGGGACCTATTCTCTCCCTAGCCACCCTTTTACTCTTAATATAGCTAAAGAACCCTTTGGGATTATCTGTCACTTTATCTACCAGATCCATCTCATATCCTCTTTTTGCTCTTCTGATTTTCCTCTTAAGCGTGCTCCTACACTTTTATAATCACCTAGGGATTCACTGGAGCCCGACGGCTTAAACTCAACGTATGCCTTCTTCTTTTTCCTGACCAGAGCCTCAATATTCCTTGTTAGCCAATGATCCCTAAACCTGCCAGCTTTTCCCTTCATCCCAACAGGGACATACTGTCCGTGGAATCTTGATATCACACTTTTAAAAGCCTCCCATTTGCGAATCATTCCTTTTCCTACAGAGTCATCCAATCGACCTCTGCCAGATCCTGCCTCATGGCCCCAAAATTGGCCCTGCTCCAGTTCAGCACCTTAACTGGTGGAATGGTGTCTCCATAAGCACTGTGAAGTGGTCATTCTTACTAATACAGTCATGTGGCAGGCAGATTGGAGAGATTGAGGTCATGTATGTTTTTCCCTCTTAGCTTTATCTTACACCCTTTTCTGAACAAGGGCATGTTGTTTGTAATTCTTCAATGGTCTGGCACCTCGCCAGAGTTTAAGGAAGATTCTGGTGAGTGACGCTAGAATTTCAACACTGACTTCCTACAATAGTTTTGGATGGATCTCATCTTGTCATTATGCCTTACTATCATTTTAGTACTGATAGTTTATTCGACACCACCTCCTTGTCAATTTCTAGTGACTGAACGTCCTCCTATGTCACCATGGCAGATATGGTACCTGATTGTGTTCATGTTTGGCCAGTAGAGCTCATCTCTGGTTTTCCTCAAACTTAATTTCTTGGTGGATTTCATGGATGTGCTTTCCCATCTCTCCTTTCAACACCTTTGGGATAATGACTATTGCTTTTGTACAACATGTCAACTTAGGCTGTCAATTCTTCTGTATCTGCCAATACGCTCTTTATAGCAACTGATATGTTCTTTATGCTCTTAGCCATCTTCTTACTACTACTTTGTGTAACACGTGGAATTTTGCATCTTGTTGGGTAGGTTACTTGAATTGAGCATGGTGCTTCTGTGTTATATTCAATGTTTCAGTTAGGTCGACAGCTTCCTCAACAATGACAAGCTGTTGCTTGGTGTAGAATCTGGAAGATTTCACGCACTTTTGTAGCGTCTCCTAATTTCTTCACCGGAAATGCTGGTCTTGACATTTCTGTAATATACATCGTTTTTCCTTGTATAAATTCACGTCCAGACTACATTTCTATAACTGGAGTAATATTCTTTGAAAACAGTTTGGAGCTGATCAGAGAAACTTGAGGAAAGTGCTTTGAAGTGGCTTGTAGTCAGAATGGACTGTCACTTATTGTCTCCAGGCAGATATTGAAAATGTTCATAAGCAATGATAATAGCCAGACACGCTTTCTCAATCTGAGCATTGCATCACTCCATTTGTGTTAATATCCTGGATATATGTGCAATTAGTTGACATTACTGCATTAGTGTTATCCCAAGTCCTACCTCACGGGGATCATAGTGCAGGGTGTCTTCATTACTGATGCCATAGAATTTCGGCACTAGCATTGAAATCACTGATTGCCTGATTTTAGTGAATGCTGCTTCTTGTGCTGTACCAAATACATCCTTGGCAGTGAATTGACACAACGGTTCACACTGACAGCAAATTGGGCATGGGTTTTGATAACTAGTTGATGAATTGTTGCACAGTTTTTACATCTGTTGGTCACTGCGTTGCTGCTACAGCTCCCATTTTTACACCATCTAGGCAAAGCTCTTTTGCTGTCAGCATATGTACTGGACTTTGGCCATCTTTAATTGTACTTTTTAACTTGCTCAGCTTCAGGTCCACCTGGTGAGCCCTATCGAGCAGTTGCCCTAGATTTTGATTGTGCTTAGCAATGGCTTCTTTCATTCTGTCTCCAAAACTATGCTCCAGGAAGATCACTAACTAGCTCATTCTGTGTGTGTTGATATTCCCCGTAACTCCTGGAGGGCACCAGAATCTGATTATAAAACTGCTGCTTTCATCAGCTTCACTTGCTAGTAATCATCCTTAACATGTTGGTTGGTTGAAGATTTTTATTTACAGGCTGTTCATTTATCAAGATTGCCATACCTTTTCAAAGGCTGCCCGGCCTTTTATTGACCATACCACTTTTGCTTGGCTATTTCAAAAATTCAATGAAGGTACAGCTATTATGCTGAAATTATGCAATAATTCCTGGTAATATATTCTGAAAAATCTCATGATTTTTCCTTTAGTTTTAAGAACAAGGAATTCTACTAGTGCCTTCACATTTACTGCTGTGTTCTTGTCCTACAATATGTGCTAACAAAAAGTTAGTCTTGCTTTCACAAATTCACTTTTGGTTAAACATATTACTAGAATAAAATAGAATAGCCTTTCTTTTCATGTATACTCACTCAATCAGTATAGTAAAAAGTTTATACATTGCCAATTACAGTGCTGACTTAGATATAAAAGTATCTAGGCACAGCTTCTTTTGTTGCAAGATTTTAGACAATACAGAAATAAAATGTCCAGCATTACAGACAAAAAAAGAGTTCAGTACAGCAGATCATGCTGGCACTTAGCTTCCAGCCTGCACTGGGCCCGGCTCCATACCACACTGGCAACACACATGCCAGGGGGACTCTGCAGGAGGCCAGAAGGTTGCAATGCCACGCTGGGAGGTCATCACGTCTTGCTGGGAATCATCACTCCTCGCTGGAGTCCAGGTGTTAACTGGGGATGGGAGGAGGAGAAAGACAAAAGAGAAGAGAAAGAAAAAGTGGGCGGAGCAGACAAGCTCCAGCTGGAACCGTCCTACTTCGTTGCCATGTTGCTACACATAGTCAGCCAACTGTAATTGCTTAAACAGTTCTTCCACTTGTCTCACACGGTCTTTCCATGCATTACTATAATACGACAACATCATCTAAATAAACTACACAGTTATGAACCTCAGCCAAGGCTGAATTCATAACGTCTGGAATGTAGCTGGGTATTTCTTAACATAAATGGCATTAGTAAACACTGCATTTTATTTCTATTGTGTTATTTACAAATACCAAACATGCTGCTTTTGTATCCAAAATTAATTCTGAATGAACACCCAAACATTGTTACACCTTACTGGGTAAAGGGTGGAAATCAAACCCTGCTCTTCCTGGAGCTTTCACAAAAGCTAAAGAACTTATAAAAGTATACAAAATTCCCCAATTTCTGTCTTTTTAGATTCAGGTTGATAAAAGGTATGAACCAAGTTGCTATGTTTATGAAGATTTACTTTCTATTACAAATAAATAGATTTTAGGTACAAGGTACACAAGTATAAACCATCAATAATACGGTTCCACGGCTTAAAATTCTAGCCGTCTTTTAAAATTCCCCATACTTAGACATACAGTCGAAAAAACATTGGTGTTATGGGCAGAAAGACTGGGAAGACAGTTGAATGGTCCCTATTCATAGAGTTCATTCAAATGCGCTTTTTGGCTTGTCAGGATTTGCTGTTCCTTGATCTTAAATTCTCAGGTACTTGCATTTCCTTACAGGAATCATAAAATCACTGGCTCACAAATTACAAATTCGCTGACTTATTGGTTAAACTAAATTAAACAGCTTACAGCAACTGGTGAAGGGAAAATAAACTGGCTTTCTTCAGGTACAAGGTATTTTGTACTGCAATTAAGACTGATACCATTACCTTTTCCAGCAGTCCAAAGGCTTATCGTTCTAACTTGCCCCAACCTTTCCTTTTATTCCATTTGCTCTTCTCCACTCTTTTCTACAGTGTAAAATCCACAACTTTTGCACCTCTCTCTTCAATTACGAAGATGAGTCATATTGCATCTGAAACATTAACTGGTTTCTCTTTACAGATGCTGCTAGACCTGCTGAGATTCCCCAGCACTTTGTTTTTATTTCATATTTCCAGCATTGGCAGTATTTTGCTCTTGTTGTAGTGTGCAATACTCTATTCTGGATTAATTTTAGTTATAAGTTAATTCTATTGGAAACATCCAAAAGGAAGCCTGGGAATCTTTCAGATTTACTTGATCTGCTTCTTGAACTTTTTTGTTAAACTTCAAACCAAAGCACTCATCAGCTTCTTTTCTCATCACTTATATCTAGTTAAATCTATGCTGGTTATGATATATTATTAGACTTGAGGTATCTTTCTCTGTGTCCAATAATTCTGAAACATTGCAGGTGTCCTGCAGGTTCTTCACCTGGTGCATGACATCAGGCCATCTTAAAATGTTTCATTTTGAAAAACCTTTAGAACACAGATGTGGTTATAATGTGAGGAAACATTGCATCTGCAAATCACAAAGTTCCAGAAACAGACATTGATGACTGTCAGAATAGCCTACAGAACAGCTTACAGTAAAGTGCTGTCAACATCAGAAAGACACTGTCTCGTGTCCTGGAGCCTCGGGAGTGACACTGAGTTCACAAAGAAATGCCAAGAATGAAGTTTTATAACACAGGCAAGAAGCCATGTACACATCATGGACATGAAAAAGTGCAAAGAAGAGCTGGGGAAAAATGTTACAGATTGGGACAATATCTACTCCTGGAGAGTAGGAGAGCCGGTAAAAGTTAAACAGGATTGACAAAAGCAGAGAATTTTTGAAGCTGTTTATGTGGTTATAATGACACAGCTGCCCAAGAATTTCAAATAACAGATAACAAATGGGCCTCAATCCTCTGAAGTCACAGCTGGTGAAATATAGCCTTATGGCAAGTCAGATACTTTCTGTCCCGAGAATCAGGGTTTGACACACGCTGCCACATGTTTCACATAGCACTCTCGCAGGGCGCATGCACTCACACACTCTACAGCAGCAGAATTGAAAAGTGAAAGCATTTTTAAAGCCATTTGTGGGATATTCCTTCAGGCATAAAGAAAGGTCCATATCAGGGATCTGCATTTAGCAAAACCTCAAAATAATAATTGACTACCTAATTCAATATGCTAGAAATACATTCAAATCTGTCAGACTCTTTAAATATAAAAAGATAGATCAACAACTTTATTGCACCTCCTTTCTCAGGAATCTATACATTAGACAACCATACAAAGAATTCCACAGATTCACTACTCCCCGAAGAAATTCGTCCTCATCTTTGTCTTAAATGTGCAACTCCTTATTCTGAGATTATACCCCCTGATTTATGCCTCTCCAGCCTACCCTGTTTTAAGATCTAGGTGCAGGAGTTGGCGATTCATCCCTTCAAGCCTGTTCCACCAATTTCATATGATCATAGCTGATCTCATCTCACCCTCAATTCCACTTTCCTAACCACTCCCCATAACATTTCAATCCATTACTAATTAAAAGTCTGTCAGCATCCTCCTCAAATTTACTCAATGTCCCAGCATACGCCGCACTCTGGGAGAGTAAATCCTATATATTTAGGACACTTTGACAGCAGTAATTTCTCATCTCTATTGTCAATCTGCTACCTGTTAGCCTAAAACAACGACCTCTCATTCTAGATTGCCCCACAAGGAAACATCCTTTCTACGATCACTTTGTCAATTACCTTTAGCATTTTATATACCTCAGTTAGATCTCTTATTCTCCTAAACTCCAGGGAGAATGGAGCTAAACTGCTCAATCTGGAAGGTTGTTTCCGCTGATGGGTGAAACTAGAACTAGGGGGCATAGCCTCAAAATAAGGGGGAATAGATTTAGGACTGAGTTCTGGAGGACTTTCTTCACCCAAAGAGTTGAGAATCTGTGGAATTCCCTACCTAGTGAAGCAGTTGAGGCTACCTCATTGAACGTTTTTAAGGCAAAGATAAATTTTTGAAGAGTACAGGAATTAAGGGTTACAGTGAGCAGGCTGTTAAGTGGTGCTGAGTCCATGAAAAGATCAGCTGTGGTCTTACTGAATGACGGAGTAGGCTCAACGGGCCAGATGGCCTACTCTTGCTCCTATTTCTTATGTTCTTATCGCGCTTCATAAGACATACCCCTCATCTCTGGAATCAATCTCTTGAAACGCCTCTGAATACAACTCTCTCAAGTAAGGGGACCCAAAATTGTAAGTACTACTGCAGATGCAGTCTCATTAATACCACGTACAGTTGCAGCAACACTTCCCTGCTTTTATACTCTAATCCTTAGCAATAAATGCCAAAACTCCATTTGCCTTACTGATTACTGGCTATGCCTACATACTGGGTTTCTGTGATTCATGCAAGAGGTCACCCAAATCTCTCTGCATCAAAGCACCCTGAAATTTCTATTTAGATAAGTTGCTTCTTTATTCCTCCAACCAAAATGAATAACGTCATACTTATCCATGTTAACCTTCATCTGCTAAATTCTGGCCAATTCACCAAACCTATCCATATACATATTTTTAAATTTATTTCTTCATTGCTATTTACTTACCCATCTATTTTAGTGTCATCTGCAAATTTTGCTTTGGTACTTTCCATCCCCCATCCATGTCATTAATATTGATTGCAAATTGTCGGTAATCAGCTGATCCCTGTTGCAGGTTGCTAAACTGAAAATTTCCCCTTATGCCAACCGTTTTCTATTAATCAACCAATCCTCTATCTGTGCTAATATTAACATTGATATACGACCTAATATGTGGTACCTTATCAATGGGTTTTTGGAAATCCAAATATATTACATCCCTTGCTCGTCCCTCTTCAAAGAATTCTAATATTCATGGGGAGGCAATGGCCCAGCGGTATTATCACTGGACTGTTAATCCAGTGATGAGATCACGTTCTGGGGACCTGGGTTCAAATCCCACCACGGCAGAATTTGAATCCAATAAACATACCTGGAATTATGAATCTAATGATGACCATGAATCAATTATCGATTGTAAGGAAAATCCCATCTGGTTCACTTATGTCCTTGAGGGAAGGAAACTGCCATCCTTACCTGGTCTGGCCTACATGTGACTCCAGACCCACAGCAATGTGGTTGACTCTGAACTGCCCTCTGGGTAATTAGGGGTGGGCAATAAATGCTGCCTAGCCAGCAACGCCCTCACCCTGTTAATGAACAAAGAAAACACAAAAAAATAGAATTGTCACGCGTGATTTTCCTTTCATGAAACAATGCTGACCCTGCTTGATCAAATTATGTTTCTCTAAATACTGTGCTATTAGATACTTTATAACAGACTCCAACATTTTCCCAATAGCAGATGTTAAGCCAACTGACCAATAGATACCTGTGTTTTTTCTCCTTCCATTTTTGAATACAGGTGTTACTTTGGCAGTTTTCTAAATCTCGAGCATTCTCTTAGAATCTAATGCTGCTTGAAAGATTTCTATCAGTGCATCCACTGTCTCTGAAGGCGCTTCGTTTAATATCCTAGGATGCATCCTGTCAGGTCCAAGGAACTTAACTTTTAGACTCTGTTTCCCTGGTACTTTCCCTTGTGATAATTATGGTATTACTTCCGCTCCCTCTTTGATCCCTGATTCAGTATTTTTGGAATGCTATCAGTGTCCCCTCTTGTGGAAAAGACTGGGGGGATACAAAGTAATTATTCAGCTTCTCAGCCATTTTCTAGTTCCCAATTATTATTTCCCCAGTCCCATTTACTAAGGGATCTACGTTCACTTTGGCCTCTTTCTTCATTTTTATATATTTAAAAAAAGCTCTTGGTATCTCAGTTTCTTTTCTCCACCTACTTTTTTGATCATCTATTAGTCATGCTACCTCCTCCTCAAAATGAATGTAGATAATAAATAATTGAGACCCTAGGACTAATCCCTGTGACACTCCAATCGTGATCAATAGGCCAGTGGTCTGGAGCAGATACTTTTCAGGTAAATCTGTCTAAGAGGAGTGGGATGCATACAAAAATGTAACATGAAGAGTACAGGGCCAACATCTTCCAATAAAGGAAAACAGTGGGACCATCAAATCCTGTGAACCCTAGATATCAAGGCATATACAGCATTGGATTAAGAGAAAAAGGGAGGCTTATGGCAAACATCAAGGGCTCAAACCAGCAAAAACCCTAGAGCTGTTAGAATGTGCAAGCGAGAAATTACAAAAGGAGATTAAAAGAGCTAAAAGGGGATTTAAAGAATACTGCTAGGTAAAAGAAGGGAAAATCCCAAGTTGTTTTACAGGTACATTAAAGGTAACAGGAAAACAAGGGAGAGAGTTGGGCCCATTAAGGACCACAACCTTAATTTAAATGGGGAGTCAGAGCAAACATAGAAAATAGGTGGAGTAGGCCATTCAGCCCTTCAAACCTACACCACCATTCAATATGATTGTGCAATCTCAGTAGCCAGATAAGTTCAGCAAGTCGGGCAGCATCTGTGAAGAGAAATCAGAGTTAATATTTCGGGTCCAGTGAACTGATGGTTCTGAGGATGGATCACCGGATGTTCGTTTCTTATTTACAGCATCTGCAGTTCTTTTGGTCTTTATGCAATCTCAGTATCCCATTTCTGCTTTCTTTCCATACCCTTTGATTCCTTTAGCTGTAAGGGCCACGTCCAGCTCCCTCTTGAATAAATCTAATGATTTATGGCCCCAAATGGCCCCAACAGCTTTCTCTGGTAGAGAATTCCACAGGTTCACAGCTCTGAGTGAAGAAATTCTTCCTTGTCTCAGTCCTGAATGGCTTACCTCTTATTTTTAGACTGCAACCCCTAGTTCTGGACTTCCCCAACATTGAGAACATTCTTCCCACATCTTGCCTGTCCAGTCCCATCAGGATTTTACATTTTTCTATGAGATCCCCCTGCCTTGTTCTTCTAAATTCCAGCGAGCACAAGCCCAGTTGATCCTGTCTTTCCTCATTTGTCAGTCCTGCCATCCAGGGAATCAATCTGGTGAACCTTCACTGGACTTCCTCATAAGCAAGAATGTCCTTCCTCAGACTAGGAGAACAAAAAAACTCCACACAATATTCAAGGTGTGGCCTCACCACGGCCCTGATTAACTGCAGCAAGGCATCCTTAATTCGATATTCAAATCCTCTCGCTATGAAGGCCAGCATGCCATTAGCTTTCCTCATCACTTGCTGACCTGCATGTATAAAGTTATGAGGGGCATATAGAGGATGGACTAGAAGAAACCTTTCCCCTTGATAAAGGGATCAATGTCTAGAAGGCACTGATATAAGGGGAGGGGCAAAAGGTTTAGTGATGTAAAGAACAATTTTTTAAACCCACAGGGTGAAACTCATTGCCTGTAAGGGTGGTAAAGGAAGAAACCCTCATAACATTTTAGTAGAATGTTGATGTCCACTTGCCTAGATATACAAGGCAATGGGTCAAAGGGCCTTTTTCTGTGCTGCAGAGCTGAGAGACTCATTTATCTTTATTTCTGACAATTCATCTAACTCTTTACAACAAAAAATGAATAAGATATAAAAGACTTTTAAGCTTTGATATTTTACCATTATTACTTTAATTTCTGCTCCACTCTTCTGCTTATATTTTCTGCCCCTTCATGTCACACCTTGATTATTGCTCACCTCTTCACTACCCTGCAGCTCTACTACTGAATCCTTCCCCTACACTAACTGGTTAAAAGCCCTAGCTATAACGCTAATTATAAGACTCACCAGAACATTTGTTCTAGTATTGTTCAAATTCCAAATCAAGCTTGTCTCAATGGAACAGTTCTCAATTCCTTGAGTATTGGTGCCAGTATCCCATGAATCAGAACCATTTCTCCCACACCAACCTTTCAGCCACATATTTACCTAATATCTTTATCCTGCACTCACTGCCACTTGACTCAGGTAGTAATGCTGAGATCATTACTGGTGTAATTCTGCTTTTTAAATTTAGACCCAAGCCATTCTTAATTCTTCTACAAAACTTTATTCTTAGTTCTACTTAGATCATTGGTACGTAATTGGACCATGACAATTGACTCCTTCCCCTCCCACTCCAGCCCAGAAGAGAGGTCCTAAACCTCAGCACAAACACAGAAACTGCTGGAAAAGTTCAGGTCTGGCAACATACGTGAACAGAAATCAGAGTTATGCTTACAGGTCCGATGACCTTTCCTCAGAACTGCGGCAGAGGTGTGTAATTAATAACATATGTGAACAGGTTGATTAGAAAAATCAGTTAAATCAAAAAAATCTACCAGCACATCCAAATACTACAGCTGCAACACGTCACTTGCTCAGTCATTTCTATTCTGTTTAATTAAATAGCATGTTAAATACTTTAGAAGTGAGTTTTCTAACTATACGCTTCAGTTTTAATACTGTCTCCTGATTTAAACCAGCTGGCTAATCAAGAGACAGGGAATAAATACTAACCAATCACCACCTTGTTTTCCTGTGGCATCACACTTTTGCTCTGACAGCTAAAAACAGTTTAACTGACAATCTTCTGCAAGTTTTTAACTCCTGCTGCTTGCTCTTCTCATGTAGATTCTCTCTTCCCAGTTTACTTCATAGTCATACTGACTTGCTGTACACTCCTCCCAATCTCTGAAAGAAGCTTTTAACTGTCACAGGTGTTGCCTTCAGGCTAAGAAATTATAAACGGAGGCTCCATTTGCCCTTTAGGAGGATACAGATGATATTTTGCATTTTACTGCAGATGAGCAGATAGTCTCCTGGCTAATATTCATCATATAAACATCAGATGATTCTCAGATTGCTGTACGGAGGAGGAAATTGGCAGCCATGTTTCTTCCAGTGACTACATTTCAAATGTACATCTGTAAAACATATTGTGACAAATCTGTGTTTGTTAAAAGTTGCAATGCTTTTTGTCTTATTTCTTCCTTTTGGACAAGACCATCTTCTCTATGACACACAGATATGCCCAGTGACATATCACATTGGACTACATTCAGCTTCTCTTCCATGGTGTAACTGATAAACATCTCTACAACAGGTTATCAGATTATCATGTTGCAGCTTGTAGAAGCTTGCTATGCTCAAATTGGCTGCTCACGTTTTCTTTATTACAATAGTGACTACTCTTGATGTACTAAAATGGCATTTTGGGATATAATGCAGTCATGAATGATGTAACGTAAACACAAGCTTTTGATGAAAATATCGTAATGCTGTGTCCAGTTTCTCCTCTGACCCACACTGTACATAGCCATGACAAGCACTTATCCAGAGACACACTGATATTACACAAGGTCATACCTATCCTCCCCATCTCATTTGTCTCGTTATTGTGACTTATGGACTTATGCAAGAATTAAATCATAGATATCTATTGATACACATAAAATAAATACCTAAAAAAAGTGAGAATTTTATTGACAGCAGCATGTAGAAATTACTGATATAAAACCAACCATACAAGTCAAGTATGAACTAAATGTCTAACTTTTACGCAAATTAGAAAACTAACATTTTAGCCAAGGTATTTTTCCCCCACACTTAAAAAAAACTGAAAAGCTTTACATAAAAAAAGTTTCTTAAAAGAATTATAAAAAGAATCTTGCATTTCATTACAGTATTGAAAACTGATAACAATTCCTTCATACACCAGGCACTTGGTTCAATACAGACTTGCCTATACTTGCCTATACGCAACACAAGTTTAACCAATGGCATTAGTTATACTTTTTGCTTGTAAAGATATGTTTAAAGGTTAACATACATAAAATAAACTTTTCTTTTAAGGAGGCAAATAAACAGTACCATTTGGAAAGACAAGTAATCGAGAAACTCTTGAATAAATAGACGGGTTTCTCCAGCTTCTTCTATATTAAGTAATGTTGTTAATGTTAGTATTGTGATTTTCTACAGTATGTACAAGCTCCAGGCGTGGAGGCATCCTGAGATCGTGTACCATCCAGCAACAGGCTGTGGTCCTTTCAAAGTGCCTGCAGCTTCTCTGTACATATTATTCTCTTTCAACATGATTATATTGCAGAGATCGATTGTGCTTGATCTTTTACTTTTTGAAATTAAAAGTTTGATGAAGCAAATTCCTTCTACGCAGTGATGCACAAGAAGCAAGTACTACTTTCCACGTGAGCAGCTGGGGGATGGGGAGGCTGGGATGGTGAAGTGACCATAATTTATTGCTCTTCATCAACATGCTCAGCAATCTGTATTGTGACTTGCTACCTAACAAAGCCTTTCCGATGGGGTGGAGGTAAGTATCCCAACTCCTGCACTTGAGAGAAAAAAATCTTCCATGGCATAAAAACATGCACAATAACAGTAATGGATAAAAGGCCTGAGAACTGCACTCTTCAGAAATTAATCAAAAGGTCACTAGAATTTTTGATAGAAAATAGTCACGAGAATATTTGATTCCTTGGATGAAATAATAAAAGCAAAAAAGTTACAATAAAAATTAGGAGATGTAGCAAGCAGACAAGCCCTCGATGTGACGTTGATATCTTCTTGTTGAACACAGTGCATGATTTTGGTAACAGTCATTAATTGCCATCAGACTTTGCTGTCAGCAGGAATTTCACCCAGCATGTTAGCAATCTCACTGAAAGATGGGCGGTCCTTGGGGCTTGCTGCCCAGCAACGTTGCATCAGTTTGTAGAGTTTAGATGGACAGCCCTCAGGTGCAGAAAGTTTGATTTGATTGTTTTGTATGCCTGCAAAATAAAAACTGGTTAATCTTTGAGTTTATACTCATTTCTTCCCCTACCCTATGACATATTGAAGATGTGAGAGGTAGTACAAGCTCCCAACAATCTAAGATTTGTCATCTCAGTCGGGAGGGGGACCAATGTCCTGGCAGGCAGATTTGCGAGTGCTACCAGAGAGAATTTAAACTAGATTGGCAGGGGCTGGGATCCTCAACAGCAGGGAGGCAAGTGCAAGGCTGGGAGGAGATACAGTCATCAGAAACAGTAAGGTGAAGAGACAGGTTAGGCTAGAACAGGACAGGGAGTGAGGAATGCCTGTTGGATTAAATTGCATCTATTTCAATGCAAGAGGGCTAACAGGTAAGGGTGTCTAACTCAGGGTGTGGATACATGGGACTGGGGTATTATAACCATTACAGAAACATGATTAAGGGAGGGACAGGACTGGCAGCTTAATGTGCCAGGGTACAGTGCTTTAGGCAGGGCAGAAATGAAGGAAAGAGGGGAGGGGGAGTTGTATTTTTGATCAAGGGGAGTATCACTATAGTAGTCAGAGATGAAATAACTGAAGGATCACCCAGTGAGGCTTTGTGGGTGGAATTAAGACATAAAAAGGGAATGGTGACATTGTTGGGGTTGTATGATAGGTCCCCAAACTGTCAATGGTAATTACAGGAACAAATGGGGAGACTTGCAGGAGCAATAGGGTTGTCATATTGGGGGATTTTAATTTTCCTAACATAGACTGGGACTCCCATAGTGTTGAGGATTTAGATGGGGTGGAGTTTGTTAAATGTGCTCAGGAAAGTTTCCTCAAGCAGCATATATAGAGGGTCCTATTCGGAGAGGGGCAAACTCAACCTGCTCTTGGGAAATAGGGCAGGACAGGTGACTGAGGTGACAGTGGGGGAGCACTTTGGGACCAGTGACCATAGTTCTATTAATTTTAAAGTAGTTATGGAGAGGGACAAAACTGGTGCACGGGTTCAAGTCCTAAACTGGCGCAAGGTGAATTTTGATGGAATTAGTCAGGAGCTTGCAGGGGTTGATTCGAGTAGTTTGTTTGCAGGAAAAGGGACCTCCGGCAAGTGGGAGGCCTTTAGAAGTGTGATTGCCAGAGTTCAAGGTCTATATGTTCCTGTGAGGGTGAAGGGCAAAATTGGTAGGAGAAGGGAACCCTGGATGACAACAGATATTGAGGCTTTGACCAGAAAAAAGGAAGAGACATGGCTCAGGTAGAGGCAGCTGGGATCAAGGGAATCCCTGGAAGTATATAGCGGGTACAGGAGTTTACTGAAGGAGGAAATCAGGAGGGCAAAAACATAACACGGGATAGCTTTGGCGGAGAAGATCAGGGTGAATCCAAAGAGATTCTTTGTATTTTAAAGGAAAAAGAGAGAAGAGAAGCCCTCAAGGACCAAAGCAGACATGTATGTGTGGAACTTCAGGAGATGGGCCAGATCCTCTGTGTTTACTGCGGAAAAAGAACTGAAGACTTGGGAATTGGGGAACTTAATGGCAATATCTTGGGATCAGCCCATATCACAATAAAGGTGGTGTTGGAAGTATTAGAATGTATGAAAGTGGATAAATCTCCTGGTCCTGACCAGATATATCCGCGAACCCTGCAAGAGGCTAGAGAAGAAATGGCAGGGGCCCTGGCTGATATATTTGCATCATTGTTAGCTTTGGGTGAGGTCCCAGAAGACCAGAGGGTAGTGAGTGGTGTGCCCTTACTCAAGAAGGGCTGCAAAGAAAAACCTGGGAAGTCTAGACCAGTAAGCCTGACATCTGTGTTAGGTAAGTTGCCAGAGATGATTCTGAGGGATAAGACATACAAACATTTGGAAAGACAGGGTTTGATTAGTAGTCAGCATGGCTTCGTGCATGGGACATCATGTCTCCCAAATCTGTTAGAGTTCTTTGAGGAAGTGACTACGAAGGTTGACGAGGGCAGGATGGTAGACATAGTCTTTATGGATTTGGGTAAAGCCTTTGATAAGGTTCCACATGGTAAGTTTCTCTAGAAGGTTAGATAGCATGGAATCCAGGGAGCACTGGCAAACTGGATACACAATTAGCTTGATGGGAGGAAGCAGAGAGTAATACTGGAAGTGCTCGTGTGATGTGCCTCAGGGCTTGTTGCTGGGCCCCTGCTGTTTGTTATCTATGATTTGAATGAGAATGTACAAGGCCTGTTTAGTAAGATTGCGGATGACACTAAAATAGGTGGACAGTGAGAAAGGTTATCAGAAATTGCAGCAGGATCTTGATCAGTTGGGGAAGTAGGCGGAGAAATGGCAAATGGAGTTTAATAAAGACAAGTGTGAGGTGTTGCATTTTGGAAAGTCAAATCCAGGTAGGAGTTTCATGGTGAATGGTAGGACCTTAAGGAGAGAGACCTTGGAGTTCAGGTGCACATTTCTCTGAAAGTGGAGTCACAGGTAGACAGGGCAATGAAGGCGGCTTTTGGCTCACTGGCCTTCATCAGTCAGGGCATTGGGTATAGAGGTTGGAAAGTTATGCTGCAGTTGTACAGGATGTTGGTGAGGTTGCACTTGGATTATTATATTCAGTTTTGGTCACCTTGCTATCGGAAGGATATTGTTAAATTGGAAGGAGTGCAGAGAAATTTACAAAGATGTTGCCAGGACTCAAGTTATAGTGAGTTATTGGGAAAGGTTAGACAAGGTTGGACCTTGTTCTTTATAGCATAGGAGACTGAGGGGAGATCTTATTGAAGTGTATAAGATCATGAGAGGCATGGATTGAGTGAAAGTACTCAGTCTTTTTCCCAAGGTTGGGAAATTGAGGACTGGAGGGCATCAGTTTAAGGTCAGAAGGGAAAGAATACATGGGAACCTCAGGGAAAACTATTTTTTTTTTTATAGAGGGTGGTATGTATGTGGAATGAACTGCCAGCAGAAGTGGTTACAGTGGGTACATTAACAATATTTGAAAGGCATTTGGACGAATACATGGATAGTAAAGGTTTAGAAGGATATGGGTCAAGTACAGGGAAATGGGGTCAGCTTGGATGAACGTTTTGGTCAGCACAAGCCAGTTTGGGCTGAAGGGCCTGTGTCAGTGTCGTGGAGCCCTACAGCACAATCTGTAGCTTAGAGGAAGGCATTACATCTTGAGTACTTGTGCCTTAAACAGATTAGTTTTTAAATTGAATTAGTTGGAGAGGTGAGAAGAGAAAGAGAAAGGCCTTCTGGCTACTCAGAATGGTACCAATCCTTCCCTCATTTGTCTGTGTACACATATACGCCACTGGACATTGATGTGAAGTGACAACTGTTGGAAAAATCTTTGTGCTCAACAGCCTAAGGAAACACAGTCTAACTGTAGCACTCCTACTTGCAACGAGTTTAGTAAAGCAGAGTAAAAATTACACCTTGGAGGAACACAGCAGGCCAGGCAGCATCAAGGCTGGCTGACCTGTGTGCTCCTCCAGCTCCATACCGTGTTGTCTCTGACTCAGCATCTGCAGTTCTTGCTATCTCAAAATTAGGCCTTCCTTTATTAGTATGGTTCAGTACCATGCTAGGATGGGCCATTTAGCCCGTCAAGTCTTCTCCGCCATTTGATCATGTTACTCAATCCTATTGTCCTACTTTCTCTGTATAAAATGTTTACTAATCAACTAATCAATAACCTAGCAACCTATGTCTTAAACAGACTAACAGCCTTGGCTTCCATAGCCTTCTGCAGCAATGAGTTCGACAGATTCACAACCCTTTGGCTGAAGAAATTCCTCCTCATCTCAATTCTAGAGGGTCGTGCCTTCCTTCTGGGGCTGTGTCTCTCCTAATAGTTGAAACATATTCTCCGCATTCACTCTATTCAGGCCTCGAGTACAGTCCCAGTCTTCAACCACTCATGTGATAAGCTCTTCATCCCTGGGATCATTCTTGTAAACCTCCTTTGGACCCCCTCCAAGGCTAGCACATCCTTTCTTAGATAAAGGCTCAAAATTGCTCAATATTCCAAATGAGGTCTGACCAGAGCCTTGTACAGCCTGAGGAATACATGTCTGCTCTTATTTTCTAGCCCTATCGAAACAAATGCTAAAATTACATCTGCCTTCCTAACTGCCAAGTGAACCTCCATCGTAACCTCAAGAGAATCTTGAACTAGGATTCCCAAGTCCCTTGTGCTTCAGATTTCCAAAGCCTTTCCCCATTTAGGGAATAGTCTATGCCTCTATTCTTCTTACCATAATACGTAACCTCATACTTTCCCAGTGTATTCCATCTGCCACTTCTTTGACCATTGTCCTAGATTAACTATTGCAGCCACCCTGCCTCCTCAACATTACCTATCTGTCTACCTATCTTTGGGCCATATGTACATTTGTATTGATGATACACTTATACTGAGCCAAAGGAAATTCCAATGCCAGTATGTTGTTGCTGTTTCCAGTTAATGTTTTATAGCAGCAACTATGCTTCATATGTACTCTTCAGTACATTTTAATAAGCAAAATTTTCAATGCACAAAAATTGGGGAAAATATCGTAAAGATCGTCTTTTCAGTTTTCTTTAATTGTCAGAAAAAGGGAAAAGGATTGTTTTAAAAAGACTGTTGAAGGCTTGCTGAAGTTTAAAAAGCAAGGAAACTAACACTCGCTACAAGCAATGTTTACACAGCTGCTGGTTTAAGTAGTGGATTTGCATACTGAAGCCAAGTGCTGAGTACAAATGAAGTCTCAGCTGGCAGCAAGTAGTTGAAGTGGACTAGTGACTAGTCACTTTGTCATCAATGACAAAGACCTTCTGCCTGTTAGCAACTATGTGATTGGTTCTCAGCAAACAGCTTTGGCATATAAACAAGATAAGAAGCTATCAGCTTATGCGCCTGAGGAGATCTCTCTCAGTTCTCAGAGATAAAAGGTACTGCAGATGCTGGAGAATCTGAGATAACAAGCGTCAAGCTTTCCTGCTCCTATGATGCTGCTTGGCCTGCTGTGTTCATCCAGGCCCACACCTTGTTATCTCTCAGTTCTCTGCAGTTTTTAAAAAAATGTACTAAGCCTGAACAAAACCAATTTACCTTTTCTTTCAGTAGTTTTTGTAAACTAATTTTTGATTAAAAGCTCAGAAACCTTTTACAAAGGCGAACCAGTCACCCTGTGCCTCCCGCAAACATGCAAAAGCATCCAGAAACAAAGACCAGGAAGCAGTGCTCATCTCAGCAACCCTGTGAACAGGGACCAACTGAACAACTCTTCCAGTATTTCCCAACACCCACAACACCCATTTTTTTTCATGTCTGTGGGAACGAGGGAGTTTTAAATAGTGTTATATGCCAACAGTTCAAAATTGTTTACTTGTAGCTAGCGTCTATATTTTTGTTATAAATAGTAATTATTATTAAGTACAGAAATCCTGTCTGTGCTTTCGGTCAACCTGGATCTGAAAGTCAAGTAAATTGGCAAATTCTGCATACTTTTTAAAATATTTAACCTTTGTGATGACTCTGGGAATAGCAGGGCATGATTTCCTACACATTTCTCCAGTGACCCGCAACAATATTTGAGGCAAAAAAGGTGAGCTCTCACAAACATCAACAATGTCATGTGCACTGGGAGGAATATTAAAGGATAAGTGGGATCACAGAATTGTTCTGATGCAGAAGGAGGCCATTCGGTCCCTTCACGCTCATAATGGCTACTCAAATGATGATCATTACTTAGTACCAACCTACTGCTTTTTTCCCATACTCTTATGCATTATTTCTATCCAAATAATCATCCAATATCCTTTTGAATGCCTCAATTGAATCTGCCTCCCTCACATTTCCAGCCAGTACATTCTATGCCCTAACTGTTCAGAGTGAAAAAGTTTATTTGTCATATCATCCTTGCTTCTTTTACCCATTACTTTAAATCTATGCCCTCTGGTTCTTGTTATTTTAAAGAGTGACAGCTTCTCCCAATCTACTCTATCCAGCCTGCTGCAAGTATTGAAGGAGAAACCAGCAACAAGTATCGCCTAGCGGCTCATAATTCACTGCATTTTCAGAATTGCTTTATTCAAAAAAAAGTGCTGAATTAAAGTTTCCCACATCCTGTCAAAGCAGTTTCAGGTATTTAAAACTAGACAGAAGTTCAGTGTCCAGGTGCTTATTTTAATTTTCCACCTTGTTCCCTTGCTGACCTGTCTTGGGCCCGCTAGCATCTGCTGGTGAAGCTCAAAGCAAGCTCGAGAAATAATGTCCTTTCTTTACAGATTCAGCACTCACCAGCCTTCCAGACTCCACATCAAATTCAACAACTTAAACATCACCACTTCGGCCTCCAACCTGTTCCATGTGGTTTTCTCTTCTCCTGTTCTTAGTTTTGCTGGGTAAGGTAGACTGTGTTATGTTTCTTTCTTTCTTTGTCCCGAGTGGAACTTGGGTAGTATTCCTTATGCAGCAATTCATACATTACTTGTACACAACCTCTGCTTCTTTATTATTTCCATTATCACTCCCTCCATTGTTACATAATCAAATTTTTGATTTTTAATCTCCCCCAGCTCAACCCTTTTTTCTTACTCTTCCCCACTGCCCATGTCCACTGATTTAAACACAGAGTGCGTCCCCAAGTGGATAGGGTGGCCCTATTCAAAAATGCCTGCCTTGACCATCTGCACAGTTGCACATAGCATTTTTAATACTTGGTGGAAGCCCATTATTAGATAATTAGTGGGTATTTTTCCCCACACATTTTTTTACATGGAGAGTAGTAGTTGGGAAGGAAATCTGCTAGGAACTTTCAAAATTACAAAGGGCTGGATACTTTACATAAACTGTTTCTCCTCATAAAAAGATTATTTCAGAATCCCCTTCCCCTCCCCAATTTCTGAAGAAAGGTCTCGACCCGAAACGTCAGCTTTCCTGCTCCTCTGATGCTGCTTGGCCTGCTACGTTCATCCAGCTCTACACCTTGTTATCTTAGAAAGGAGATGGCACTGATTTCAAGAGGCAAATACGTTGTGAGAAAAACTTTTTCAGACATTGATTGTTTGAGTCTAGAACGCATTACTTAGAAGTGTGATGGAGGCAGGTTCAATTGAGACATTCAAGAAAATAAGATGAATATTTACATTGAAACAATGTGTAAGGATATGGCAAAAAGGCAGAGAATGGCATGATGCTCAAAGTGTCTTTAGTCTGTAGAACTTCCAATGCAAGCTTGCATTGAGGCTTTTATATTGTCAGAACTGAAACAGTTTATGCCATAAGAACTGTTGAAGGTTCATGTCTGTAGGCTAGAAAGGAATCATAAAACTGTGTCAACAGTCCAAGGAAAAGAAACTGGGAAGAGTCGATTAAGTGAGAAATTGGGGAATTGAGATAGGAGCAATATTTCTCTGGAGTTGAGTATTTGTAAAACGATAGTTTTGGGAAACCATTTGAAACTTTGTTTCGCTGCTTGTGTTAAGACGTTTCTAAATGTTTTATATACAGCTTTATTTTGCTTTTGCATAATACACTTATGGTGATAAAGAACATCAACAGCCTGGTGTGAATACGTTTCAGTAACTAGCCACCATGGTAACCACCTGAAAAATTAAACACATTAGGTAGGTTTCATTCGGATCAGACTTATCCAGCATTAGCATCAGCTGATTGTAACAGTAGTCGTGCCAACTGATAAAGAACAGAAAGCCAAAGGGATGCATTAGTATTTAGATTTGCAAATATTAAGATTATTCATTTAAGGTTATATCACTGTTTGGTGTTCCATGGCACTGTTACTTCATCTGTCAGCCAGTATGATGCTAAGCCACACAAGGATTTTTTGTCTATAGATTTTACCAGGAATTAATAGCTATTCATGTTGACTGGATTCCCTTATTGAAGTTATTTGTGCATCACACCTGCTAATAGGTGATTTGTTTGATAAATGGTGCTTTGCTGCTGGATGCATGTTTAAAAGCACACTTCAAATTTATGCATGTGTGTACAGTCAGCCACCTAGTGGTTGCATTAGTCACAAATGCAGCCAAATTAATAACTCTTACATATCTGTTTACTTTCATTTCTGGTAAGAGGCCATCGACCTAAAATGTTAACTGTTTCTGTCCACAGATGCTGCCTGACTTGATTAGTACTTCATGCATTTTTTTTGTTTTAACTTCAGTAATGGGTTGACACTAAATATGTTCAATTAGTACAGATAAATAAATTTAAGAAGACACTGAATAACAGTCAGTGACTACAGGTTGGGAAGGAATAATCAAACAGCATGCCATTCCAGTCAGACAGTTTGTTGGAAACTGTGTCGAGCATGAGTCACCAAGAAATAATAGCCATAAAAGCAGAGTAGTAGAAAACTCTCAATCAAAAATTTACTGCACAAGAGGCACCTCCCCAGGGAGGAGAGGGTCTCAAATTCCACGATAACAAGTGGTGGAATTTAGACTCAATTAATAAAGCCTGATCAAAAAAGCTAGTCGCTTGCTACAAAAAACAAACACCTGATTTACTAATGAATTTTCAGGAAGGAAATCTGTCATCCTGTTTTTCCTCCCAAAACAGCTTTCATTGATACAGGGATTAAGTTCAAGAGCCGTGAAGTTATGCTCCAGTTATACAAAACCCTGGTTCGGCCACATCTAGAGTATTGGGTCTAGTTCTGATTGCCTCATTACAGGAAAGATGTGGAAGCATTGGAAAAGGTGCAGAGGAGATTTACCAGCGTGTTGCCTGGAATGGAGGGATGGTCTTACGAGGAAAGGTTGAGAGAGCTAGGGGTTTTCTCTTTAGAACGACGAAGGATAAGAGGTGACTCGATAGAGGTGTACAAAATGATCAGAGGTATAGGTAAAGTGGATAGCCAGAGACTTCTTCCTAGGATGGAGGTAGCTATTATGAGGGGGTATAGTTTTAAAGTGAGTGAAGGTAGATATAGGGGAGACATGAGAGGTAGGTTCTTTACTCAGAGAGTGGTCGAGGCGTGGAATGCATTGCCAGAGAGGGTAGTGGAGTCGGCCCCATTAGCGGCATTAAAGTGGCTATTAGATAGGCATATGGATGATAGTATAAGGTAGGGGTGGAGGTTACAGAGGCTTTAGGTTTAGGGAAAAAGTTCGGCACTGAAGGGCCTGTATTGTGCTGTACTGTTCTATGTTCTATGTTCTATTAACAGCAATAGGGTCCCCGTCGTCCTCATCCACCATCCACATCAAAAGATTCATTAGCTGCCATTTCTGCCACTTCCAGACATTACTTCCCTCCACTCCTTTGTCAGACTTCCAATAGGATTTTGCTTCTGCGTCTCCCGGTCCACTCCTCTTCCACTCCCAAGAGGCCCTTCCTTGCAATCACAGAAGGTTTAAAACCTGCCTGTTTACTATCTCTTTCCTCACTATCCAAGGTCCCAAACACAACTTTCAGATGAAGCAGCAATTTACCTGCACTTCACTCAATCTACTCTGCTGTATTCGCTACTCACAACATGGTCTCCTCTACATTGGGGAGACAAAGTGCAGACTGGGCAATCATTTTGCAGAACACCTACATTCTGTCCACAAAAATGACTCTGAGCTTCCAGTCACCTGCCACTTCAACATACCACTGTGTTCCCTGGCCAATATCTCTGTCTCAGGTTTGCTACAGTGCTACAGAGAAGCTGCATGCTGGAAGAACAGCACCTCATTTTCTGCTTGGACTCAGAAGGGAGTAATGGAGGCAACACTGGACTGTTAATCCGGAGATCCAAGTTCTGGAGACCTGGGTACAAATCCTGCCATGGCAGAAGGGGAATTTGAAATCAATAAAGAATCTGGAATTAAGTGTCTAATGATGACCATGAATCCATTGTCGATTGTAGTAAAAGCCCATCTGGTTCACTTATGTGCTTTAGGGAAGGAGACTGCCATTCTTACCTGGTCTGGCCTACAATGTGACTGCAGACCCACAGCAATGCGGCTGACTCTGAACTGCCCCTGGGCCATAGCTAGTGGCCTAGCTAGTGATGCCCTCATCCCACGCGTGAATTTTTAAAAAAAATTCCTCTCTACCAGCTATAATTGGCCCAGTCAAACTTTAGATGTTCAGGTTTCTATGTTTAGTGCCAAATACAGATCATCTTATACATACACATGAAACTTGAATTCAAGTTATTAATTTACACAGGCCTCAAGTCAGGATAGCCAAATGGATAAAAACACTTTCTTATGTTCTAAATTAGTATCAGTTTCAGATCTACAGAAGTACAGGAATAATAAAACCAACTTCAATACCTGTCAATACTTCGTCATCACTGAGTTTGAAAAAAGGCAATTCCCCTTGGGAAAATACCTCCCACATCAGAACTCCAAAGGACCATACATCTGATTTTGTGGAGAAATCATCCTCAAGTATGGCCTCAGCAGGCATCCAACGGAGTGGAATCCATGCTTGATGGAAATGGTAATACTCACTGGTGAATAAAAAGTAGAAGATTAAAGCAAGTACTTTTTGATAATTAAACGTGCTGTTATAAAGTTTCCATCAATCTCAAATCACTTCATTTGTTGGACTTTGTATTTAGTTACGTGCACAAGTAACAAAGAATTGGGAATATTATACGAAGGAAGAACATTAACCATAGCAGCACTGCTCTTCCCCCAAACAGTGGCACAGGACTGTTGACATCAACTGAAGTCCATGTCCAAATGCACTAAGACTTGGACAATATCCTGGTCTGGGCTGACAAATGGCAAGTAACATTTGCACCACACAAGTACCAGGTAATGACCACCTCCAACAAGAGAATCTAATCACTGTCCCTTTAATTCAATGGCACTACCATCACCAAACCTCCCACTATCAACATCTTGCAGGTTACCATTGACCAACACTGAAATAGACTGGCCATTAAATAGAGTGGCTATAACTGGAGGTCATACAATCACAGAGCATGGAATCAGACCCTTTGGTCCAACTAGTCTACAACCACCATATACCCCAATCAAATTAATTCCATTTGCCTGCGTTTGGCCCATATCCCTCCAAACCTTTCCTATTTAAGTACATATCCAAATGTCTTTCAAATGTCGTAACTGTACCTACATGCACCACTTCCTCTGGCAGTTCATTCTGCACATGAACCACTCTGCGTAAAAAAAAAAATTGCCCGTGTCCTTTTGAAATCTTCTGTCACCTTAAAAATATGCCCCCTAGTTTTGAACTGATCCCCCTCACCAAGGAAAAGATTCACCTTTATCTATGCCCCTCATGATTTTATAAACCTCTCCAAGGTCACCCCTCAACTTCCTACGCTCCGGTGAAAGAAGTCCCAGCCTACCTTTATAACTCGAACTTTCCACTCCTGACAACATCCTCGTAAATCTTTTCTAAGCCATCTCTAACTTAACAATATCCTTCCTACAGCAGGGTGACCAGAACTGTACACAGTACTCCTGAAGAGGCCTCACCAATGTCCTGAGTAACATGCCTCCTAACTCCCAAAGTCTGTTTACCACCTACAAGCCACAAGTCAGAATACTTCCCACTTGCTTGGGCGAGTGTCATTAGAGCTGCATTCAAGAAGCTTGAAAGCATCTAGGACAATAAGGCCAGTTTGCCTGGCACTTGATCACATTTTTAACATTCATCACCGAAATCATAGTGGTTATTTTATCTATGATTTACAAGATGCATCGGAATAATTCACTTAAGCTCCTTAGGCAGCACCTTTCAAATCTACAACTTCTATCTAGAAGGACAACGTGTTTTCCAAGCAATTCACCAGCCTGACTAGGACCTATATTGGCATTCTTTCACGGTCACCGGATCAAAATCCTGGAACTTCCTTACTAACATCATGATCATTCTCTACACCAGAATGCTGGAGGTGTACCTACACCATAAGGACACATCAGAGTCTTCTTGAAGGAAACTAGGGATGGACAATAAATAGTGGGCTAGCCAGCAACATGCACATCCTGTGAACAAATTTTTAAAAATATTATATTCCAGATCCTAACTACACTCTAAATAATATGCTTTTCCTCCAGCAAAAGAAGTTCAGCAAACTGGACTATAGTTTTGCATGATACAAGTTAGGGATCTTTAAAAGGCCGCTTAGCTCATCAATATCAATCTCTCTAACAAAACCTTTCATCTGGCATCCAAATGCAGCTAAATTCACTACATTCAAAATGAGCAATGCATCAAGGAAAAAAATAAAATAAAATCAAAGTTTTGAACCCACAACAGGTCCAAGTTGTAAAATCAGTCCACCCAAATGAAGCCTAAAATGGATTGAAAACCTCTATCTCAAGCAGAACTCACAATATTCCTTAACCAGTACATCCTAATATGGTTCTCATGCTAGCTGCACTGAATATAGCTGCTCTATTTACAGTTATTTGGAAAGAAGGTATCAGTAATTTTAACAAATAGTTACACTTGGATATGTAGTTTTAAAAAGTCAAGCATTATTTCAAATTAATACTAAATATGCTCTTTGCCAAAAAATTAGTAGATGGAATTGTAATCCTGCTGCAGGAAATGTATTCACAGCTTCTAGCATCATATTTCCTATCAAAAGGTTTCCTCAGGGGAAGTTAACCTGTTAAATTAATTACATAGCCATCATCTAAAAGGGCTGACAGAGGGTTTCTGTGGTTTTCCACTAGTGATGTGACGTTATGATCAGTTTCACCCAGCACAATATATTAACATATTATCACTTGAAAATCAACTGTCAGTACAACTTCATTATAAATACGACTGACTTGTTGATAAAAGTTTTTACCTTTACCCAACTATCAGAAATCATTGCAGCCACAGAACAAATCTCAGAATAATTCTTTGTGGGTGCCTGGAAAAGTGTGCATCAGTTTATTTCAGTCGTTGTACTCCCCTCTGAGCATGAAGGTAGTGGGTTCAAGTCCTCTCCAGGAATTTAGCACATAAACTAGGCTGAACTTCAGATCTACATTATCATAAGTTTCGTCAATTGATACAGCACATGATGACTTATTTGTCTGTTTGGGTCGATGTACAATAACCTATGGCTCTAGGCAGATGGCAGCATAGCAAATGTCACTAGTAGTCCATAGATCCAAGTTAAAGCTCTGGGGATATAGGTTTCCAAATTTCACCTTGACAGTTAGTAGAATTTAAATTTAATAAATAAAACATGGAATTGAAAGCTAGACCATGAAGCTGTCACTATGAAAAAGAATAAATCTGGTTCACTAACGTCCTTTAGGGAAGGTAGCCTGAAATCCATACATGATCTGGCCTACATGAGACTCTAGATCCAAAGCTATGTGGTTGATTCTTATTCCTCTTCTGAAATAGTGCAGCAAGCCACTTAGTTCAACATTAATTCAGCGTGGGCAACAAATGCAGGCCTAGTCCGTGATGCACACATCTCACAAAGGGAATGGAAGAGGAATGGGAGTTCTCCTTACGATGGCCAAAATTCTTCCCCTCAACCAACATAATACAAAAATATAACTAATTTGGTTATTCATTTCTTTTGCATTGCACAAGACAATTATAAAGCCTACAAAACAGATATTGATGTTCCAAAAAAAAATCTTTTAACTGCAAAGCAATTTAAGACACCCTGATGAAGCAATAAGATTTCTTGCAGTGTGGAGAAAGCCATTTCATCTCCTACACAAGTAATATTGTGGGAATACCATCACCTCCAAGCTCCCATTCGTCTAACATGGAAGCATATTGCTAATCTTTCAATACTACCTAAGAACTAGGAGCAGGAAGTAGCCAATTCAGCTCTGACCCTGCTCTGCCATTGAACATAGTCATGGCTCATCCAGTTTTGGCCTCAACTCCATTTTCTTGCCCTGGTCTCCATAACCCTTCAATCTGTTATTAATAAAAAATATTCTCCTTAAATTTACTCAATGTCCCGGCATCTAGCACACTCTTGGATA
Organism: Ginglymostoma cirratum; assembly: GCA_024137785.1. NCBI lineage: Eukaryota > Metazoa > Chordata > Chondrichthyes > Orectolobiformes > Ginglymostomatidae > Ginglymostoma > Ginglymostoma cirratum. Next base: position 1,090,346 of record JAHRHZ010000279.1, on the reverse strand, counting down.
GTGAATTTCACAGATTTATGATTCTTTTGAGAGAAGCGATGTTTCTTCATCTGTTTCAAATCTCTTAGGTTAGCCCTTAACCTAAAACAATGACCTTTCATCCAGATTGCCCCACATGAGGAAACTTTCTATGTTTACTTTGTCAATTGCCTTTATTATCTTATATGCCTCGATTAGATATCCTCTCCTTCTAAACTCCAAAGAGTAAATGCCTAAACTGCTTAATCTCTCTTCAAAAGATAAGACCCTCATCTCTGAATTCAATCTAGTGAATCACCTCTGAACTGTCTCCAATACAACTACATCTCTTCTCAAGTAAGGGAACCAAAAATGCTGATCAATTTTCTGGAATTCCATTGAGAGAGCATGGTCGCTATCAGAGAACTGCAGAAGTTTAAGATGACCTACTACATTCTTGAAGCAGTTAGGGATGGACCACTCCTTCCAAATTTTTACATTTGATTTATTTCCAGGGTATAGATAAGTGCCTTTTTTGGGTTGCAGTTAGAAACAGAACCAATTTAATCAAGCTTAGGGATCTCAGCAATCAATTGGCTTATATCTGTAGCATTGGACAGTCTAAATGACCCTACATTTAATTACTTTTCATGTAATGAAGGGAGGCAAATTGCCTAGTGGTATTCGAGCTACATTATTAATCCAGAGACCCTAGTAGTGATCTGGGGTTCCAGGTTCGAATCCCGCCCATGCCAGATAATGGACTTGGAATTCAATTAAAAACCTGGAATTAACAGTCATTCAGGGAAGAAACTCTGCCACCTTTATCTGGTTTGGCCTACATGTGACTCCAGACCCACAGCAACAAGGTTGGCTCTTAACTACCCTCTGAGCAATTAGGGACAGCAATAAATAAATAAATATGAGCAACGCCATATCCCGTGAACATAGTTGTTAAAAAAAAGTGCACTCTAGGTGAGTTATGGGAATTTTGTAATTCTTGACATTAATATTTGTGGAAGCATAATCTCATTGAAATTGTTGTCACAGCGATATACAAAAGTGTGAATCCATCACTGGGACAAGCTATTTAACCCACCTGTTATAGACATCCTTGCGCAGTCCAAGTGCTGCCACTTTGACCTGTCTTTGGGCACTGATCAAGCAATTCCGAGCAGCCAAGTCCTTATGTACAAAGCGATGGTTTGACAGGTATTCCATTCCCAGGGCTACCTGTGTGCAAATACCCACCTAGGAAAGAAAATCATGGAATCACAAAGCAGTTACAGCACAGGTCATCCAGCCCATCCTTTCCCATAGTCCTGATTTTCTTTTCAGGTAATTATCTAAATCCCACTTGAAAATCATGATTGAACCTGCCTCTACTTCACTCATAGGCAGTGCATTCCTGATCCCAATTACTTGCTGCACAAAAAAACCTTCATATCATCATTGGCAAAATTAACAATCACCTTATACCTTTGTCCTCTTCTTCTCAATCCTTCCAACAATGGGAATAGCATCTTCCTAAATACTCACTCTGAGCTCCTCAATTTTGAATATCTCTATCAAATGCCACTGAATTTTTTTCTTCTCGAAGAACAGTACCAATTTCTCCAATCTGTGTAACTAAAGTTTCCATCCCTAGACCCCTCCTCATGAATTATTTCCCCCCCTCTCCGAATTCTCCGTAATGCCTTCATATCCTTTCTTAAGTGTGGTGTCCAGAATTGGAGATACTGGCAATACTCCAGTTGAGGTAAAGCCAGTGGTCTGTAAAGGTTTATCTTAATTTCCTAGTCTTTGTACCCTATGTCCCTATTTATTAGGCCAATCCCGAAAGTTTTATTAACCACTCTTTCAATATGTCCTGCCACCTTCTATGATTTCAATACATAAATTCCTCGGTTCCTCTACTCCCTTTAGAATAACGCCCTATATTTCATAATGCCTCTCTGCATTGTTCCAACCAAAATGTATCATTTTACAATTATCTGCATTAAAATTTTATCCGCCAGTTGTTTGCCCATTCTACAAACATGTATGCGTCCTTTTGAAGCTTCACACGATCCTCCTCTCAGTTCACAATACTTTCAAGGTTTGTATCATCTATGTAACGTATGCCAAGTTCTAGGTCATTGATATATATCAGGAAATGCAATGGCCTCAACACTGACCTCTAGGGAGCTCCACTACAAATTTTCCTCCAGTCCCAAAAACATCCATTAGCCATTATTCTTCATTATTTGCTCAGCTAGTTGTGTATTGGTGTTGTACCTTTGTTTCCATGAGCTAAAACTTCATTCACGGGTTGATTGCATGGGGCTGTATGAAATACTCTCTGGAAGTCCATTTCAACAGTCCCTCTAATTTGTTTTGCTGCTGTGTGGATATCTGAGCTCCGCACACATTAGCTTCCAGTAGAGGAAACCATTCAAAAGTACACCGACTGGCATATATAGAGCATTGCACGGTCATGCAGCTTAGAAAGAAGAATGTTTCATATACACCACATCAATCCTCTATCTTAAATCCTTTAAAAGAATTCTCTAGCAAGTTAGTCAGATTGAGTTCTCAGAGCGATACAGTATGGAAACAGACCATTCGGTCCAACTTGTCCATGCTGACCAGTTTCCCGAACTAAACAAGTCCCATTTGCCTGCATTTGGCCTATAGATCTCTAAACCTCTCTTATTTATGTAGCTGTTGTAATCGTACCCGCCTTTATCACTTCCTCTGGTAGCTTCTTTCATATATACACCACCCTCTGTGTGAAAAATGTTGCCCCTCAGATCTCTTAAATATTTCCCCCTCACCTTAAACCGATGCCATTTAGTTTTAAACGGCCTGCATGCTGTCCTTTCTTGATTAACCTGCATTTGTCCGAATGTCTCCCGTACATCTCAAATGTCCTCATTCTTCAAGGACCGCAACTTCCCCCCCACAGTGGTCGAGAACGCCCTCGACCGTATCTCCCGCATTTCCCGGAACACATCCCTCACGCCCCGTCCCCGCAATAATAACCAAAAAAGAATCCCCCTCGTCCTCACATACCACCCCACCAACCTCCAGATCCAACACATCATCCTCCGACACTTCCGCCATCTGCAATCAGACCCCACCACCAAAGACATTTTTCCCTCCCCACCCTTATCTGCCTTCCGGAGGGACCACTCCCTCCGCGACTCCCTTGTCCGCTCCACATTCCCCTCCAGCCCCACCACACCCAGCACTTTTCCTTGTAACCGCAGGAAGTGCTACACCTGCCCCCACACCTCCTCCCTCACCCCAATCCCAGGCCCCAAGAAGACTTTCCACATCAGGCAGATGTTCACCTGCACATCTGCCAATGTGGTATACTGCATCCGCTGTACCCGTTGTGGCTTCCTCTACATCGGGGAAACCAAGCGGAGGCTTGGGGACCGCTTTGCAGAACACCTGCGCTCAGTTCGCAACAAACAACTGCACCTCCCAGTCGCGAACCATTTCAACTCCCCCTCCCATTCCTCAGATGACATGTCCATCCTGGGCCTCCTGCAATGCCACAGTGATGCCACCCGAAGGCTGCAGGAACAGCAAATCATATTTAGCCTGGGAACCCTGCAGCCCAATGGCATCAATGTGGATTTCACAAGCTTCAAAATCTCCCCTCCCCCAACCGCATCCCAAAACCAGCCTAGCTCATCTCCACCTCCCTAACCTGTTTTTCCTCTCACCTCAAGCCACACCCCCATCTCCTATCTACTAACATCATCCTGCCCCCTTGACCTGTCTGTCCTCCCTGGACTGACCTATCTCCTCCTCACCCCACTACCCACACTCACCTTTACTGGCTCCATCCCCGCCTCTTCGACTTGTCTGCCTCCTCTCCACCTATCCTCTCTTCTATCCGCCTCCCCCTCTCTCCCTATTTATTTCAGAACCCTCTTCCCCTCCCCCATTTCTGATGAAGGGTTTAGGCCCGAAACGTCAAGTTTTCCTGCTCCTATGATGCTGCTTGACCTCCTGTGTTCATCCAGCCCCATGCTTGTTATCTTTGTCCGAATGACTATTAGTTTTGTCCCAAAATATGACTTTTTAAAGCATCTCCATTTGTGAAGTTAAACTGAATCTTATTTGCTAGGCTTATCTTTACATCCTTCTTTGAATAAGGGTGTAATTTGTGCAAATCTTCAGTATTCTGGCACAGCCCTTAAATCTAAACAAGATTGAAAATTATGGCAAGTTCTTCACCCCTACTTGCCTCAATATCCTTTGATGCAGCTCATCTGCTCTGTTGACTTACCAAGGACAGTAAGTCTATCTAAAACCACATCCTTCTCAATTTTAAGCCAAGTGTTTCAAGTGTCTCAATTAATGCCCTTTCACCATGATCTGGGCAGTGTTTCTTGGTGAAGACCAATGCAAAGTATTCATTTCATACTTTCAAACAAGCTCTGCGTCCATGAGTAAATCCCCTTTTTGAACCAAAAGTGAGCCCTACAAAAAGAAAAACCTTGAACTACAAGGAGGAGGTACTAACATTAAAATTACTAAAATTACAAGTTTAATCAAAGAAAGATGGAAGGAGGACAGGGATGCAGTAGTTCCAGAAAAGAATTCCAGAACTAGAAATTAATTGATAGGCAAAGGTAATGACAGAGATAGGGTTTGAGGCAGGGCTTATAAAACACTGGGTCAGAAAAACAACGAAATGAGAGAGGCAGTGTGGTTCAAGGAACAGTTCTAGAGAGAGAGGGAAGTGAGAGACTACAAATGAATTGAAACATGATGAACATTTAAGTCTGAGGCATTGGGAGCCAACATATGACAACAGTGATAGGCAATGGGGATGTGGGAACTGGTGTGGAATTAGATGAAGGCGACTGAGTTTTAGATTACTTGGAATTTCTAGACTGTGGAGTGTGAAAAATAGGAAAGCACTGGAAAAGTCAAACCCTGTAGTGACAAGAGTATGAATTAGGATTTCAGTAGCAAATGGACACGGGTAGAAGTGCAAAGGAGCAGATATAGGAAGAGAAAGCACTGATGCTTAGATTTTTCTGGAGCAGTTGTGTAGGGGAGAAAAGGAAAATCATTGCTGTACATGCTTTGCTACAGTTGGATAGGCGAAGTACAACAAGTGACCGTAGTGTCATTGAGCTGGCTCAGAGGTAGGGATGATTGAGCAAGGTTGCAGTCAACTGTGTCAAAAAGTTTACACATCAAAGGAACTCAAGAACAGATCAATACAGGAGATAACAAGGTGTAGAGCTGGATGAACACACCATGATCAGCACACCATGGTTACTCTCGGAATATTGTCAGCAACCTTGTCAGATATTGTACATATTCATACTGTTACTAAGATCACCTATGTAACATCTCAGCACATTTACTTTTTCCTACCTAACTTGATAATTCCAATACATTATCTCCCCTCTAAAAGCTTGAAGTTAACCAAACCTCTTGTGCCTGTGCCTTAGCTCACGGCAAGTCTTGTTTCTCTATCACCTGTGTGATTACTGACCTTCATGCACTGACCAGTCAAGAAACATCTTGATTTTAAAAATTTCATTCATAAAATCCCACCACAGTCCCAACATTCTCCACCTCTGTTAACCTCCTTGAGTTCCACAACCCTCAGAATCCTGCGCTCTTCTATTTTTTGCCTCAATCAATTTGATTTAAATTGCTCCATCACTGGCTGCCATGTCTTCAGCTGTCTAAGCAATAAGGGGTCTGGAATTACTTGGAAACTCTTCTAACTCAATTTTCTCCATTCAAAACTCCCTAAAATCTTGTGTTCCAATGTCATACTTTGTGTTATAATGTTCCTGTCAAGTGCTTTGTTACAGACTATAGGATTTTGCATTCAATTCTAAGATCTGTGTTGAGGCAGTCTAAATGATCTGGGCAGAGGAATCAGCACAGATTCCTACTTCTGATTGTTGTCCTTCAACATGCTGGAAGGACAACTGTGTAGTGGTGTCGAGTGAGCATGGAATTGAGCTTAGCAGTAGCCATTTCCATAATCAATCGGTGACTAAAACCTGCAATCTTGGATGCGGTGTGAAAGATAAGCAGCTGAGCAAGACCCCAGGGGGCTGAAGGGAACATATATTATCAAAAGTCAAGGGGAGAGGGATGAAAAAATTTCTGAGCTCAACAGTCACTAGATTATTCATCAATGCATATCACATTCTGAAGAAGTTACATCAGGATTTCAGTAAGTACAAAAAGTGACACTTTCATGGTTTCCTTCCAAACTTTGTAAGATCACAGTACAACACAGACTTAGTGGTGTCTCTAGAGCACTTATCCGTCTGGCTTCAGGCTCCTATATATGTATATGTTGTGACTATATATGGAAATCTAGCTCTCTCCAAATGGCTCCATTCCTAAAACAATAAACTGATTTTTCAAATGATACTTCAGATGATTTAAAAATATCAAAGAATTCTTAGTTCCTTACCTTCTGTTTTGTATTTAACGGTTGAGATTTAATCTTTTCTTCTTTGCCTTTTGCAATACGCAGGAACTGTTTCAGATCTCCCTGAAAAGAAAAATTGTGTAATTGAAATGTTCAGCACTGCTAGAGTGAGGATCCTCAGGACACCGTCACCAAACATCAAAACAGGGGAGTATGAGGTACCCTCACAAGTATGATAAACCCCACCTTTGCTTCAGGTTTACCTCACATTTGAATTTAGGCACAATAATTACAAACAGTATTACGTTACTGTTGGCATATAAAACAACTAGTCAGTTCAGTGGTTAAATGTTTAAAAGTTTTGTTTAAAATAATGGCAACAGTTCAGGGAATGAGAGGGGTAGAGGGGAAAACAGAAGGTAGAAGGATGAGGGGCATGAGGACTGTGGAGAGGAGCAAGGGGTAAAGAGCTAAAATCGAGTTAGACAAGCCTAGAGGGGTAGGGAGCACGGACAGAGGGAGAGTCGAGGGAGACGTGGGTGGAGATGGGCTGTGCCAGAGGTGGAGACAGAGGCAGAGAAAGTTAAAGGAAGACAGAGGACAGGATCAGGTGGTGTATGGTGATAGCAGGAGTGGAGGCCATAAAACACAAGAGCAGAAATAGGCCATTTGGTTGATCAAGTCCAAACTGCCTTTCAAGGACATCATGGCTAATTTAACAACCCTGAACTCCATTTTCCTTCCTTCTCCCCTTAATCCTCAATTACCTTACCAATTAAAAATCCACCCTTTTTAACCTTGAATGCTTAAAGACCCAGCCTTAACAGCTCTTTGCGACAAAGAATTCCACAGATTCACCATCTGTCTTAAATTAGTGGCTCCTTACTCTGAGATTATGCTCTCTGGTTCTAGGCTCTCCTACAAGGGAAGCAACCACTCTGCATCTACCCTGTCAAGCCCCAAGAATTTTAAATATTTCAATAAGGGCTCCTTTCATTTTCCTAAATTCCACTGTGTACAAACGCAACTTACTCAACCTCTCATAAGAAATACATTCCATAACTGGCAAGAGACCAGTGAACCTTCTCTTGACATGCTCCAATGCCAGAATATCTTTCATAGACTCATACAGCTAGGAAACCAACCCTTTGGTCCAACTCATCTGTGCCAACCAGATTTCCCAAACTAAACTCATTCCATTTGCTTGCATTACGCCCATATACATCTAAACCTTTCCTATTCATGTACCTGTCCTCATGTCTTTTAAATGTTGTAATCGTACCTGCCTCTACGACTTCTTCTGGCAGTTTGTTCCATATACGGCCCATCCTATGTGCAAAATACTTGCCTCTCAGGCCCCTTTTAAATCGTTCCCCTCTCACTTTAAACCTATACCCTCTAGTTTTGGACTCCCCTACCCTGGGGAAAAGACCTTGGCTATTCACTTCATCTATGCCTCTCATGATTTTATAAACCTCAGAAGGACATTCCTCAACCTCCTATATTTCAGGGAAAAAAGTCCCAGTCTCTCCTCATAACTCAAACCCTCCAGTCTCAGTAACATCCTTGTAAATGTTTTCTGAACTCTTTCCAGTTTAGTGACATCCTTTCTATAAAGGGGACCAAAACTGTTCACAGTACTCTAGCTGTGGTCTGACTAGTGTTTTGTATTATTTTACCAATACTTCCCTATGATTATAGTCCATTCCCTTTGAAATAAAGGCCAACAGTCCATTTGCTTTCCTTATTCTCCCTTGAACTTGGATGCTAGCTTATTTTGATTCATGGATAAAGCCCCACCCCCCCCAAATCCCACTGTTCTGTAGCATTCTACAGTCTTTGCCAATTTAAATAACATTCAGCACTTCTATTCTTTCTATTCTTATGTCTAGTGCATAACCTGACATTTTTCCGCATTATATTCCATACATCAGGTTTTTGCCCACTCACATAACTTGTCTATATCCTTCTGTTGGTTCCTTGTTTCATTCTCTCCTTGCCTTCCCACCTATTTTTTATCATCTGCAAATTTGACTACGGTAGTACATTCACTTCTGCCATCCAAGTCCTAAAAAAAAATTGAAATCGTTGTGACCCTATCATAATCCCTGTGGCACTCAGTTAGGTACAGGTTACCAATCGGAGAATGATCCTTTTGTCTCAATTCTGTCTTTTATTAGTTAGCTGAACCTCTATCCATGTTAATATATTACCCCAACACAATGGGACCTTATCTTATTCAGTAGTCTTATGTGCAGTACCTTATTGAATGATTTTTGGAAGTCCAAATATATACTGGTTCTCTTTATCTACTCTGCTTGCTACTTCCTCAAAGAACTGTAATAAATTTGTCAGGCAAGATTTCCTCTTCAGGAAGCCACGTTGACTCTACATTTCTAACCTATGCATTTCTAAATGCTTTGTAATTATACCTTTTATAATAGCTCAATTTTCTTAACAATAGACATGAAGCTTGTGTTTATCTGTTTTTGTCTCCTTCACTTTTGAATAATGGCATTAAATTGGCAGTTTTATAATCCTCTGAAATGTTTCCAGAATCTAAGGATTCATGGAAGATCATGACTAGAGCATCCACCTGCTCTGTACTACTTCCTTTAAAATACTAGGATGTAACCCATTAGATTCAGAGGACCTACCAGCCTTTAGCCCTATTAATTACTCTATCAGTTTTTCTCTAATGATAGTGCATTTACTACCTCCCCTTCTTTCATCACTATGTTATTTGGTGTGTTTGGAATGCCATAAGTATCGCCTGCTGTGAAAGTGGATGCAAAGTATTAGTTCAACTCCTCTGCCATTTCCTGGATCTCCCCATCATTTTGCCAGCTTCACTCTCTAAGAGCACAATGTTCACTGATGCCTCTGTTTTCCTTTGTACATATCAGAAGAAGCGCTGTCTATTTTTAGATTTCTTGCTAGTTTACCTTCACAGTTTATTTTCTCCTTTATTTTTATGAACACAGATTCCCTCTAGTGAATAAAGAGGCCATTCAGCCTACTCAGTCTGCACCAACCCTCCAAACAGCATCCCACCCAGACCCACATCCTTGGCACTATAAGACAGCAGTGCTAACCACTGTGCCACATCTTTTGGGGTGGCGTCTTTTGTTGGTTTTGAAAACTTCCCCAATCCTCTGATTTACTACTAGTCTTTGCCACATTTTATGTTTGTTCCTTCTATTTGATACTTCCCTCAACTTCCCTGGTTAACCATGTTGGCTTACCCCCTTCCTAGAGCCCTTCTTCCGCAATGGGATATCCGAGTCCTGAGTTATTTTCTAAAAGTTGACCATTGCTCACCATTGTCAAGGACTTGAAACAAAAACTGTTTTCTCTCCACAGCAATTTCTGTTTTTATGTGTTATTGTTGACTTTGTGATTTCAGCAAACTTAGCTACCACACATTTTGGTCCTTTCACTCAAGTCATTGAGATAAATTGTAAATAATGGAGGACCCAAACTGATGCCTATAACACTCAATCACATCTTGCCAACTGCGAATAATCCATTTATGCCTATTCTCTGCTTTCTGCTGAACATCCAAATCTCTTATTCATGTTACCCTGTTAAAATTCCATTCTTCCCTCCCACACTGAATTGTTAAAAAGGCATTAATATTTTGTGGCATTCTGTCAAATGCCCTCTGAAAATCAAGTACAGCACATCTGCAGGTTCCCCTTTGTCCATGATGTCTGTTACACCTTTAAAAGGACTCCAATAAATTAGTTAACAATTTCCCTTCCATAAAAACATGCTGCCTCTGCCTGATTGCACTGAGAGCTTTTTAGTGCTCCATTATAACCTCTTAAACAGATTACTGTTTCCTACGACAAATGTTAAGCTTATTGGTCAGTAGTACCGTTTTCTAACTTCCTCCTTTGTTGATTACAGTCGTCACATTCACTATCTTCCAATCTGATGGGACCTTTCCACAAATTGGGAAATCCTATAAAATTCAAACTAATGCATCAAACTACAAACTCAACAGTGTTAAGAATTTAGCTTCTATTGATAGAATATGCGAAACTGGAAAATGGAA
>JAHRHZ010000279.1:946860-1079516 GCA_024137785.1 Ginglymostoma cirratum | reverse complement strand
TCCACCCCCCCACCTCAAGCCGCACCCCCATTTCCTACCTACTAACCTCATCCCGCCCCCTTGATCTGTCCGTCCTCCCTACCTCCCCACGTACACTCACCTTTACTGGGTCCATCCCCGCCTCTTCGACTTGTCTGCCACCTCTCCACCTATCTTCTCCTTTATCCATCTTCTATCCATCTCCCCCTCTCTCCCTATTTATTTCATAACCCCCTTCCCCTCCCCCATTTCTGATGAAGGGTCTAGGCCCGAAACGTCAAGCTTTCCTGCTCCTATGATGCTGCCTGGCCTGCTGTGTGCATCCAGCTCTACACCTTGTTATCTACTTATCTATTATTTACAAGAAAAAATGTAATATTTTGAGAATGAATCCAATAAAAGCTTTCAAGTAATTTTCTGGCTCTTAAATGCTAGACAAACAGATTGGGAAAACTTTTGGAACGGTTTTGTTTGTTTTGTAGCAACAACTTCTGGACTGAGGTTGGTATGCATTTTCATAGATTTGAATAGAGTCGTTGAAGAAACTTGTAACAGCACTCAGCTCTCCCTCAGACGTGAAAGTCAAACATAAAAACAAAACCAGTTAAAACTGCTCTCACTCAGTGAAGTCACTTGAAAACCCGATTCAAGTTCCAAATATCAGGGCTCCTGTACCCCATTGAATTTGAAATCTGGACTGAAGATTTTCCATCATTATAAGGCCATAAGAAATAGGAGCAGAAATTAGGCCATTCGGCCCATCGAGTCTGCTCCGCCATTCAATCATGGCTGACAAAATCTACTCCAAAACCTTACAGTTCCTCAACCCCATTCCCCCCGTAACCCTTGATGTCCTTGATAATGAAGAACCTATCCATCTCAGTCTTAAATGTATTCAATGGCCTGGCCTCCACTGCCCTCTGTGGCAGTAAATTCCATAGATTCACCACTCTCTGGCTGAAGTTTCTCCTTATCTCCGTTCTAATAGGTCTTCCCTTTACTCTAAGGCTGTGACCTTGGGTCCTCATCTCTCCTACTAATGGAAGCATCTTCCCAACATCCATTCTGTCCAGGCCGTTCAGAATTCTGTAAGTTTCAATTAGATCCCCCATTATCCTTCTAAACTCCAGTGAGTATAGTCCCAGAATCCTCAAACATTCCTCATATGTTAAGCTTTCCATCCTGGGACCATTCTCGTGAACCTCCTCTGAACCCGCTCTAGGGCCAGTACATCCCTCCTGAGATATGGGGCCCAAAACCGCACACAATACTGCAAATGAGGCCTGACCAGGGCCTTATAAAGCCTCAGTAGTACATCCCTGCTTTTATATTCAAGTGCTCTCAAAATAAATGCCAACATTGCATTTTCTGATGAAGGGTTTAGGCCCGAAACGTCAAGTTTTCCTGCTCCTATGATGCTGCTTGACCTGCTGTGTTCATCCAGCCCCATGCTTGTTATCTCTCATTGCATTTGCCTTCCTGACTACTGACTCAACCTGCAAGTTTACCTTGAGAGAATCCTGGACTAGAACTCCCAAGTCTCTTTGCACTTCAGACTTCTGAATGTTCTCCCCATTTAGAAAATTGTCCATGCTTTTATTCTTCTTACCAAAGTACATGACCTCACACTTTCCATGTTGTACTCCATCTGCCACTTCTTTGCCCAAAAGAATTCTGCAATTGCCAGAAATTTCATCAACAAAGAATCAAAGGAAATGTGAGAAGTCAATCTATTTCATCTTTTGAATTTGTACGCTTGACCCATAGGGATATGGTTTGATCTTTATTTTCCAAACCTACAAGGAATCTGAAGAGCTGTGCTGCCTTGTCTTTGTATGAATGTATACGTTTCGGACTAAGGGAATACAGTTTAATTCTGAATAGTAGCTTGGTTGGTAGTCAGTTTTGTCATTTATGTAAAGGTTAAGTCCTGCTTCTAATAAATTAGTTATTTGCAAGTTCAATAAAGCTGACTGCTGGACATTTCTTTTACTCTGAACAGTACTACAAAAAAGTCAAATTTACCATTTTGTTGAGTCAATAAAATAGGTACAGTTTTGGTATAGTTCAGAGAGTACTGGGGTTTGCCTGCCATGATATTGCTCCTGTTAAAGCTGTAATAATGGCCATTCTTTCAAAACGTTTGGGTGAAATCCATTAGCCCCATTTGTTTCATGGTACTTTTTATCTAGTGGTAGTGATTGTTTAAGTTCTTCCGTCACTTGGGCTCTGATTTTCTACTTTTCTTGGATTTCCATCACACTTCATCACAGCAATTAGGGATGGGAAACAAATGCTGACCCTGCCAGCCACATCCACATCCTGTGAAAGAATTAAGGAAAAAATGGAGCTGACATGATTAACCTTAATCTCCTTCTTTTACACTCAGTACAACTCCAACCAGTGGCGTATTTTCTACCTTGAATCTCACCGATTCCAATCTAGCTAGCATTCCTTGTTGCCACACACAGTCAAAAATTGTCTCTATATTAACAGAGTAGTAATTCGCCAATTTGCTTTCTCCTGCATTTCATGATCCAATGATCTCAACCATTTCAAAATCATGTACAGTGAATCAAATTCACTGAAGTCTGAACACTTTGACTCTGGGGATCTCAGTAGAAGGGCAAGATAGATTACCTATTTCTGGCTAAGCTGCAAATGTTTTAAGTCTAGTCTACTGCGCTACTTGGCTGGACATCCTCATCATTAGAGATGGGAATGCTTGTGCAGTGTCCTCTTCCAGACAGCACTTCCTCAATAATGACAACTAAGCTTCATTTAAATCAATGGAGTGGGTATCAAACCCATAATCCTCTGAAGTGAGAGAGCTTCCATTGAGTCAAACTTGACAAAGACTGAACGAATGTGTGGTATCAGTTTAGGCAGATTAGCAAGCATTCATGACTTACAAACTATTACACTAAACTTGGTTTAATAATTTCTTCAGAATTTGAAGGCAATGTTGTATTTACAAAAACAGATAATAAGCTTTTTGGTACTCAACGTAGAAGTGGAATTTTCAATTCCAAACATGCACAGAAATTATACTGGATTATGTTTCAACACACACCAGTGAAGCCTGCCCAAATGACTGAGCAAGATAACCGAGCATCTGCCCTTTAACCTTCTTACCAGATCGACATATTCAGTGATCATGTAGTGTGGCTCCATTTCACGGCATAGTCCTAGCAGTTTCACAACATTGTTGTGGTTCATCTTGCTAAACATCTCAAATTCTCGACGGAATTCCAGCTGTAGTTGTTCATCCCGCGTAGTTAAACTCTTCACCAGAACCACTGTCTCTACCTCACTTTTATCAATCCCTTTGGCTTTGGCCAAGAAGACCTCACCATACTCTCCTTTTCCTGCATTTACAAAGACAAGCAAAGATTGAATAATGTGATAAATTTACAGCAAACAGCATCAGATGTCAACAGGGAAGCTTTTTTGACAACTTTTTTTTATTATTCATTGATGGGATTTCAGCATCACGGCCTTGGTCAACACTAGTTAACCATCCCTAATTGCCCTCCAGAGGTTGATAGTGACCTACTTTTATGAAACGCTACAGTCCTTGGAGTGTAAATACACCCACAGTGCTGTTAGGGAGCTCCAAGATTTTGACCTCTAGACAGTGAATGAACACAACATATTTTGAAGTCAAGACTACATGTAGTTTGGAGGGATAGAGTTGTGATGCACCTACTGCCCTTGACCTTCTCAAAGTTCGGGGTCACAGGTTTGAAAGGTGCTAAGGAGACTGAGTGAGTTGCTGCAATGCATCTTTTGGATGGTTCATACTATTGTCATTGTATGTCAATGGTAAAGGGAGCAAATATTTAAGGTGGTGGGTGCCATAAAGCTGCTGCAGCTTTGTCCTGGATGGTATTGAGCTTCAAGTGTTAAGACGTGTTCATCCAGGAAAGTGGAGAGTATTGCATCATATTCCTGAATTGTGCCTGTAGATATTGGGCAGGCAGTGCAGAACAGGAAGTTAGTTAATGTTACAAAGTTGGGTAGAGTATTTAACGAATTGGAAGGCAGGAAGTTAGAATTGGTTGCTAAAAATGATCGTTGGGGAAAAGAGTGCCATGGTCCCTGTAAAAGCTTGTGCTTTGAAGTTTATAAATGCAAGTGCATAAAGAGTGCCCAAATGTAAACATTTTGTATAGAGCAGCCAAGCAGCATTTTTCCAAAAACAAGTTTGAGTGGGCCAATTAATTTAAACCAACCACCTAGATACAGAAAGCCAACTGAATTTAAATCTGATGGTGTTGACAACCTGCAACCAATCATATTATAAGAATTTGATAATGTCATTATGGGTATATAAGACGATGGCATTTGGAAAATCAGAGCTAGCCATTTGCCACCTGCCAGAGTTAGCACCATTCAGCTCTAAGAGAAAGCCCAGCTAATTAATCAAAGGTACCACTGTATTTAGCTCAAAGTCCTCACTGAAGAAATTACAGAGATAAAATATCCCTGACAGCAGAATTAGCGGAAGGTGTTTGTGAAGAGAGTGGAGATGACAGAAGATTCCAGAAAATAGTCTGTGTGAATTTGAAGAGATTAAGTTATACGTCATTGTTCTGTTGTCATTAATTGGGTTTATCAAGTGGAGCTAGTGTTTATTTGAACAGTATTCCAGTAGAATTTAGGCCAGTTAGAAAGTAGTTAGTAGTATAAGGGGGAATTGTCGGTTTGTTAGTAATTCTGTAAATTTGTTCATTGTTGGGTTAAATAAATAAATTGTTTCTTGTTACTTGTGAAGTGGAGATCAGGGATTTTCTTTCCTTTAGCCAATTTTAATAGATTATGAGGGGAAAGGCGAGTTTTTCTGGGTGTTTCGGGGGTTATTATTAGAAGGGAACCTGTACTCCCATCATAACAGATTGGGATTTGTGTTTAGTTTAATTATTACAGGGGTTCAGCTACACCCCTCTAAGATTAATCACTATAGAATTCCTAACCTCTGACCTGTTAGAGGTCGTGCTCTTCCGTTGTGCTAGATATAATTTCAACCACTAGAAAGCTTTCCCTCTGATGCTGGATCTCCTCTATGTCATACTTGGTCAAATATAAAACAGAAATTGCTGGAGAATCTCAGCAGATCTGGCAGCATGTGTGGAGAGAAATCAGAGTTAACATTTCAAGTCCAAAGGCCCTTCTTCAGAACACATACTTGGTCAAATGCTGCCTTGACATTAAGTGTAAAAACTTAGTTCAAGTCTTTTGTCCATGCTTGGACCAAGGTTGTAATGAGGTCAAGGCCACAGTGGCCTTGGGGAAACCTAAACTGTGCTTAAGTAAGCAGGTTACTGCTGAGCAAGTCCTGCTCGATCAGACTGTCAATGACTCCTTTCGTCAACTTGCTGATAATCGACAGTAGAATGATGGACCAGTAATTGGCCTGGTTAAATCTGTCCCACTTTTTTTTTTAACCAGTGGGTTATTTTCCAGATTGACAGGTAAATGTTAGTATTGTAGTTGTACTGAAACAGCTTAGCTAGGTCCTGCAGCTAGCGTGGAATACAAGTCTTCAGTAGAATAGATGAACAAAGATACCCTGGAGTACAGGTTCACAGTTCCTTGAAAGTGAAGTCACAGGTAGATAGGATAGTGAAAAGGACATGTAGTATGCTTGCCTTTATTGGACAGTGTATTGGGTATTGGAATTTGGAGATCATGCCGTGGCTATAGGGGACATTGGCTGGGTCACTTTTGGAATACTGTGTTGCAATTCTGGTCACCCTTCTGCAGGAAGGATGTTGTAAAACTTGAAGGAGTTCAGAAAAGATCTACAAGGATGTTGCTAGGATTGGAAGGTTTGAGCTATAGAGAGAGGCTGAATAGACTAGGGCTATTTTCCCTAGAGCTTTGGAGGATGAAGTGTGACTTTGTAGAGGTTTATAAAATCATGAGGGGCTTGGATAGGGTAAATGGACAAGGTCTTTTCCCTAAGGTGGGGGAGTCCAACTAGAGGGCATAAGTTTAAGGTGAGAGGGGAAAGATCTAAAAGGGACCTAAAGGGCAACATTTTCATGCAGACGGTGGTGTGTATATGGAAAGAGCTACTAGAGGAAGTGGTGGAAGCTGGTATGATTACTGCATTTTAATAGGCATCTGGATATGTTATGAAGACATCACTTGTCCTCAATAATTAATCAGTTCTCCATTATGGAAACCAACTGGGTAAAACATTGAGGGTAGCAAGAATGTACTGAGTTGGGAATTTCATTACCAAGAGTCGCTCAGCAGCACCTCTACTGACTGAGCTGATGAGTCCCAAAGAACATAGCTGTGAGCATGGCTGTGCAGCATGTGATGAGTTAACCAACAGGAAAGAAAAACCTACTTGATCTTTTCCATCCAACCAATGCTCCTTTCATGTTACATATGCCTGTGACCCCTACGCAGTTGTTGTGACACCATTTTCGCCACCTCCAGACACATATTCCCCTCCCCTCCCCTCCCCTCCCTCGCAAGGACTATTCCCTCTGGGACACCCTGGTCCACACTTCCTTCACCCCCAATACCTCCCCACAGCCCAACAGCACCTTCCCCTGTAACTGGAGACAGTGCAACACCTGCCCATTCACATCCTCCCTCCCCAGTATACAAGGGCCCAAACATACCTTCCAGGTGAAGCAACACTTCACCTGCACTTCCAAGAATCTAGTCTACTGCATTCTCCTCTAAATTGGGGAAACGAAGCATAGACTGGGTAACTGCTTCGCAGAACATCTACGTTCTGCTCACAAAAAAGACCCTGAATTACCTGTTGCCTGCCACTTTATCGTACCACCTTGTACCCTGACCAACATCTCTGTCTCTGGCTTGCTGCAGTGCTCCAGCGAACCTCAATACAAGCTGGAAGAACACCTCATTTTGGGGAACCTACAGCCCTCCGGACTCAATATCGAGTTCAATAATTTTAGGGCCTAAACTCTCCCGTGTCCCAGCTGCCGACCCCACTCACCAGGCCTTGTTACCACATAGCCTGCCATTACACACCACCTGTTGTAGTCACTAACAGTCCCTATTAACAACTATTCATCGTCCCAGCCTGATCATTATCAACTCTTTGTCTGTCCAACTGCTCTTCTCTCTCCTTAGGCTCTATTGTATCGTTTACTCCCTACCCCATCCCCCTCACTTTTTCCTGCATATAAACTGATGTTTTCCCAGACACCATCCATTCCGAGGAAGGATCACCGGACCCGAAACGTTAACTGTTTTCTCCTTCACAGATGCTGCCAGACCTGCTGAGCTTTTCCAGCAACTTTGTTTTTGTTCCTGATTCACAGCATCCGCAGTTCTTATTTACCCAGGGTTGTGATTGCCTTCAGATTTGAACGAGAGAAGTGTAGTTTATCATGCATGCTGTGGCGCTTGTTGGACATGACAGTCATACTCATGTTGTTAATAGATGCCTCCTCCTGAATCTCAGCTGTTAGCTGACCATTCTGCTGCAAAGTCCCACCTATATGTTGGAAAAGAAAATGTAGCTGTCAAAACTTGTATCACAATAAACCTTTATTACACACAGAAATTCATACAATAAGGGACTAATCAAAAGAAGAATGCATTAATATACTACCTTTTGCATACCTCAAAGTGCTTTCCAGCCAACAGAGTACGAGTAATCACTGTTGTAATGTCAGAAATATAGCAGTTAACTTGTGCACAAGCTCTCAAAATGTTTTTTTGAAAATCAAGACCAGATATTAGATTTGAGATGCTGGTTAAGGGATAACTATTGACTAGGCCTCCAAGGAAGAGGACTTTGGGGAAAAAAAAGCCATGAGACCTTTTACATTCACCTAGGTGAGTTGGGGGCTTATTTCAACATGTCATCTGAAAATCTGCACTTCAGCCAACGTACGACCATCAGTTACTACACTGCAGAGTCAGTCTGGGGTTTGTTTACAAATCTCTAGACCATACCTTCTGACTTAGTGGCAATGGTGCATCCAATAAAGCCTCAGCTGACAAACCGGCATCTAATTCTGATAGTTATTATCTGTTTAATTTTTGTTTTACAAAAACAGTCACTGCATAAGATATAAAAGTACTCCTGTGCCTTAACCATTTGGCCCATCAAGTCTGTGGTTCCTTGCTGCAAGAGAAATGTATCTAGGCTTACTCTTTTGCCTGTTCATTGTGACTCTGCACATTTTTGCTTCAGATAATTATTTAATTGTATTTTAAAAGCCATCAATCAGCCACATTATCAGGCAGTGCATTCTAGATTCTAACTTCTTACTGCCCTTTTTCTCGTACAGCCATTGGTACTTGTAATTCTTCTGGACCCTTCAGACACCGGGAACAATTCATCTCTATCCACAGTAACCAGGTCATTTTTTAAAGCATCTTTGTCAAACCTCCTTTCTAACACCTCTTCTTTTAAACATGTGAAAAACACACAAGGAAGAGCAGGGGTAGGCCACTGGCTCCTCAAGCCTGCTCCACCATTTAATATCATGGCTGTTGAGACTGTAACCTCAACTTCGTCTTCCCACCTACCCACAATAATCTTTCACCTCCTTACTTCCCAAGAATATGTTCACCTTGCCTTAAAAATGTTTAAAGATTGCTTCCGTCGCCTTTTTGGGAAGAGAGTTTGAAGACTCATGATCCCAAAGAAAAGAATTCTCCTCAAATGCACCTTTTATGAGCAAACTCTTATTTTTGAAACTGCAACCCACTGTTCCTAGGAACAGCCAGCCTCAACTTCTCCAATCAGTTCTGATGTGCTTCAGCAGTGGAACCATGCGTGTAACTCTTTTTTATGCACCTTCCTGTAAGACTTCACATTCTTCTGAAGGTGTGGTGCCCTGAATTGGGTCTGAGATACCCCACCAAAAGTTACATAGAACATAACAGCACAGTACAGGCCCTTTGGCTCTCGATGTTGCGCCGACCTGTGAAATCAATCTGAAGCCCACCTAACCTACACTATTCCATTATCATCCATACATTTATCCAATGACCATTTAAATGCCCTTAAAGTTGGCGAGTCTACAACTGCTGCAGGCAGGGCATTCCACGCCTTACTACTCTCCGAGTAAAGAACCTACCTCTGACATCTGTCCTATATCTATCACCCCTCAATTTAAAGCTATGTCCCCTCGTGCTAAGCCATCACCATCCAAGGAAAAAGGCTCTCACAGTCCATCCTATCTAATCCTCTGATCATCTTGTATGTCTCTATTAAGTCACCTCTTAACCTTCTTCTCTCGAACGAAAACAGCCTCAAGTCCCTCAGCCTTTCCTCATAAGACCTTCCCTCCATACCAGCCAACATCCTGGTAAATCTCCTCTGCACCCTTTCCAATGCTTCCACATCCTTCCTATAATGCGGCGACCGGAACTGTACGCAATACTCCAAGTGCGGCCGCACCAGAGTTTTGTACAGCTGCAACATGACCTCATGAAACTCAATCCCTCTACCAATAAAACCTAACACACCGTACACCTTCCTAACAACCCTACCAACCTGGGTGGCAACTTTCAGGGATCTATGCACATGGACACCGAGATCTCTCTGCTTGTCCACATTACCAAGAATCTTACCATTAGCCCAGTACTCTGTATTCCTGTTACTCCTTCCAAAGTGAATCACCTCTCACTTTTCCACATTAAACTCCATTTGCCACCTCTCAGCCCAGCTCTGCAGCTTATCTATGTATGTGAGCATGTTCTCATCAATGTTCCATTTGAAAATGAACATTTAAAACTAGGTCACTTATCCTTGCAATGCAGTGTTTAAAATTGGGGTACCCTTAAAAACGGAGTTCTTTTAGGATTCCATATTTAGTAAATCCCATGTAGCATTTAACTAAGTTACAGTCGTAAATACTCTTCAATAACAGTAAAGGAAAGACTTATTGGGTGTCACAATACTATGACTGCAGTGTTTTGGAAAATAGATTTTTGTTATAAAAGTACCTCCCCCACTATCATTAGCCAAAAAGATTCAGACAATTGATTGAAATGCTTAAGTTATCTGTACCTAGAAACAGTATATAACAAGTGCTCAGCCCAGAAGAAAGATGGACCAGGTGAAGAGGAAGAACACTTCGGAAGGAGTTCCTCAACACTTCAGCTGCAGAACAGAATGCAGCCCTCACAACTTCAACAAGACTAACATATTCTGCGCCAACAGTCTGTTTGTCCTCTGGTATTAATGAACTATCCCAAAGGTAATGATTGTATATTTTCTTTGTTTGTTGAACTCACATATCATAATTAAACTGTTGCTTCTTAGACCATAAGATATAGGAGCAGAATTAGGCCAGTCAGCCCATCAACTCTACTCCATCATTTGATTATGACTGACATGTTTCTACCCATAACCCTTGATCACCTTACTAATCAAGAACCTATCGCTGTCTTAAACACACTCAATGACTTGTCTCCACTTCCCTCTGTGGCAATAAATTCCACAGAGTCACCCACCCTCTGGTTGAAAAAATTCCTCATTTCAGTTCCCACCTTCAGCTCCATCATCAAGTCTGTCTCATCACACATTTCTAAATCCAGAAGTGGCTGTTCTCTAGTGGGCCAATAAGCTGCTCCAAAAAACTGTCGTCTCATAGATATTGCACAAATTATTTTTCTTGAGATCCGCTGCCAACCTGAATTTCCCAGTCCACCTGCGTATTGAAGACCCCCATGATTATTAGAGTCTTAGAGTCATACAGCACACGAAACAGATCCTTCTGTCCAACCAGCCCACATTGACCATGTTCCCAAACTAAAGTAGTCCCACCTGCCTATACAACTTCAACATGACATCCCAACTCCTATACTCAAAGGTCTGAGCAATGAAGGCAAGCATGCTCAATGCCTTCTTGACCACACTGTAACTGTGACACAAATTTCAAAGAATTTATAGACCTGAAACCCCAGGTCTCTCTGTTCGACAGCACTTCCCAAGGCCCTACCGTTAATTGTATAAGTCCTGCCCTTGTTTGTATTACGAAAATGCAATTCCTCGCATTTATCCAAATTAAAATCCATCTGCTACTCCTGATTTATTTTCTTCCCCATATTCTGACTCGGCAGCTTGTACTCAGCTCCCATCATGATCCTTTCCTTTTGTGCTTCCTCAAATCTACCCACAGATTCTAAGCCTCCGACTCTATATCACTTCTTGCTATTTAATTTCATTTCTTAGGAACAAGGCAACGCCACCCCTGTGACCCATCTGCCTGTCCTTTCGACCCTTGGATATTTAGCTCCCAGCCCTGGTCCCCTTGAAGCCACATCTGTGATACCCACAACATCATATCTGCCGATTTCAATTTATATAACAAGCTCAAATGCACACAATAAATGAAACAAGGTTATTAAGTACAACGCCCTTCTCACAGGTCTTTGCTTATCTGCCTGTGCCTGAAGTTAGATTCCTGACCCTTTCCACAGTCTCTGTCCTATTAGTTGTTCTGGAAATTTCAACCTATGCTGAGCTTTTCCCTCTTTAACATCTTCCATAATTTTCCATGCAACTGAACCTTCACCTCCATTATTTATTTTAGAGAGTTTAAGAACTAAACTATCTGAAAATTGCATATAAATGGCTGACTGCTTATACAAGGTAATTATAATCACAGACTACCAAGATCAACAGTTTCATGGCTTTATTTTTATTGTTATTCATTTAAGGGATATTGGCATCACTGGCCGGGCCAGCATTTATTGCTCATCCCTAGTTGTCCTTGAGAAGATGGTGGTGAGCTTCCTTCTTGAACTATAGGAGTCCACTTGCTGTAGGTAAAACCTTAATACCATCAGGGCAAACCTCTAGGATTTTAGCAAAGTGATACTGACATGATGGCATATATTTCCAAGTTAGGATGGTGAATGGCTTGGAGGGGAACTTGCAGGTGGTGTTCCCATGTTCCGTTTCCCTTGTCCTTCTAGATGGAAGTGATCGTGGGTTTAAAACACGTTGTCTAAGGTGACTTGGTGAATTTATGCAGTGCACCTTGTAGATATGACACAATGCTACTACTGAGCACCGATGGTGGAGGCAGCAAATATTTGGGGATGTGCTGTCAATTATGCAGCTTTGTGCTGGATAGTGTTAAGTTTCTTGAGTGATGTTGGAGCTGCATTCATCCAGGCAAACAGGGAGTATTCTATCACACTGCTGACTTGTGTCTTGCAGATGGAATAGAGGCCTGGGGAAGTAAGGAGGCGAGTTATTTGAAACAGGATTTTTTGCTTCTGACCTATTCTTGTAGCCACAGTACGCATATGGTTGATCAATACAACATCCCAGGATGTCGAGTAGTGTAGGATTCAGTGATGGTAACACCACTGAATTTCAATGGTCGATGCGTAGATTCTCTCTTGTAGGAGATAACCATTGCCTGGAACTTGTGCAGAACAAATGTTACTTGCCAGTTTTCAATCCAAATCTTCATATTGTCTTTGTCTCACTGACTTTGGACAAGGTTCAGTATCTGAGGAGTCAAGTAACAGCTGCGCCACACAAATGCCAGGCTATGACCATTACCAGAAAGAGACAATCTAAGAGCTCCCCCTTGACATTCAATGGTGTTACCATCACTGAATACCCCACTATCAACATCCTGGGGATTACCACTGACCAGAAACTTAACTGGACTTGCCACAAACACAGTGGCTACAACAACGGGTCAGAGGCTGGAATACTGTGCTGAGTAACTCACCTCCTGACTTCTCAAAGCCTGTCCATCATCTACTAGGCATAAGTCAGGTGTGTGATGGAATACTCCCCACATGCCTGGATGGGTGCAGCTCCAACACATTTCAAGAAGCCTGACACCAATCAAGATAAAGCAACCTGCTTGATTGGCAGTACATCCACAAGCATCTACTCCCTCCACCACTGATGCTCAATAGCAACGGTGTGTACCACCGACAAGATACACTGCAGAAATTCACCAAAGGTCCTTAGACAACACCTTCCAAATCCCCAAACACTTCCATCTAGAAGGACTTGGACAGCAGATACATGGAAGCACCACCACCTTCAAGTTCCTCTTCAAGCCACTCACTATCCTGATTTGGAAATATATCACCATTCCCTTAGTGTGACTGGGTCAAAATCCTGAAATTCACTCCCTAATGGCACTACGGGTCAACCCACAGCAGGTGGGCTACAACAGTTCAAGAAGTCAGCTCACCACAACCTTCTCGGGGCAACTAGGGGCAGGAAATAAAATGTTGGCCAGCCAGCGACACCTACATCCCACAAATAAATTTTAAAAGTTTGCAAATAACGCCAAATATAATCAAGATTCAGCAAACATCCCCAATTCTGATATTAGTCTACAATCAAAGATAGGGTAATTGTACATCTTGAAAATTTTCCGTTAATCAGGGAAAGCAAACATGGATTCATGACAGAGAAGGTATGTGTGACAAACCTTACTGAATTTTTGAAGTGGTGCATAAGGTAGTGGATGGGGGAAATGTCTATAGATGTTGTTTATATGGACTTCCAAAAGGCATGTGATAAAGTCCCACATAAGACACTGATAATTCAGTGGCCTACTACCTTAGTTGAGGACAAATTACAAACATGGCTGGGAAATTGCTCAAGTGGCAGGTTACAAAGTAGGGGTAGTAGGTAGGTACTCAAATTGGCAGGTAGTGACTAGTGTGTTCAGTCATGGTCACCTCATTACAGGAAAGATGTGGATGCAGAGGAGATTTACCAGGATACTGCCTGGACTGGAGGGCAGGTCTTATGAAGAAAGGTTGAGGAAGCTAGGGCTTTTCTCATTGGAGAAAAGAAGGAGGAGGAGAGGTGACTTGATAGAGGTTTACAAGATGATGAGAGGCATAGATAGAGTGGATAGTCAGAGACTTTTTCCCAGGGTGAAAATGACTACTATGAGGGGGTATAATTTTAAGGTGATTGGAGGAAAGTATAGGGGAGATGTCAGAGGTAGGTTCTTCACAGAGAGACTGGTGGGCGTGTGGAATGCGCTGCTGGCAGTGGTAGTGGAGTCAGATACTTTAGAGACTTTTAAATGACTCTTGGATAGGCACATGGAGGGTAGTAAAATGTAGGGTATGCAGGGTAGATTGACCTTAGTAGGATAATAGGTCAGCACAACATCGTGGGTCTAAGGGCCTGTACTGTGCTGTACTGTTCTATGTTCTCGTGGTGTCCCATAAGGATGTGTGTTAGGGCATCAATTATTCACATTATTTATTAATGACTTGGATAATGGCATAAAAAGTCATATATCCAAATTTGCAGGTAACACAAAGTTAGGTGACAATCTACATGGTGTAGATGATGACATCAAATTGCAAAGGGAAATTGATAGACTGGGTAAATGGGGCAAAACTGCTGCAGATGCATTTCAATGTCAGCAAGTGTTACGTTAATCATTTTGATCTGAAAAAGGACAGATCAGGATGCTTTCTAGATGTCATGAAGTGAAATACTGTGGATGTCCAAAGAGTCACAGGGCTTCAGATGCTTAGATCTTTAAAATGCCATAAACAGGTTTAGAAAAGTTTTAGGGGCAGCACGATGGCTCAGTGGGATGCCATGGTGGCTCAGTGGTTAGCACTGCTGCCTCACAGCACAAGGGAGCTGGGTTCAATTCCACCCTCTGGCGACTGTCTGTGTGGATCTTGCACATTCTCCCTACGTCTGCGTGGGTTTCCTCCGGGTGCTCTGGTTCCCTCCCACAGTCCAAGACGTGCAGGCTATGTAGATTAGCCACGCTAATAATGCAAAGTTACAGCGATAGGATACGTATTGGGTCTGGGTGGGATGCTCTTTGGAGTGGTAGTGTTGATTTGATGGGCTAAATGGTCTGCTTCCACTCTGCAGGAATTCTATGATCATCCTCAAATTAAGGCATAATCAATGACAAAATATTTTGTTTCCCATACACAAATTTTTCTCCTCTTATTTCCTATTCAGTTTTTTTTTAAATTATGCTTTTTTCTCTACTGACCCTTACATTTGCCAAATCTAGTCTTACCCTTTTAAAAAATGGAAGTGAGAAAATGGGAAGGGCAAAGACGACAAAAAAAGAGAATGTGACTCCTGGTATCAGAACTTCATTACCACACTTCAAGATGACATCTTCAAAAAAAAAAAAAAAAAACCCAGCCCTCCTGTAGGAATGTACTCATCTACACATGACCCTTACCATTCAGAACCTCCATTTCCGGTTCTTCTCCCTCTGGACCTTTATGCAATCTCTTTGCTTTTCTTCTTTTTTTGCAAAAGAACATGAGTCCTAACACAATAATAATGTAAGCTACTGCAGCTCCAACAGACAGTCCAATAGTCTGGATCATTTTGTATGGAGTGTGCTGGTTTTCACTTCCATCAAGAATGGCTGGCTTGTCTGCAGGAACATAAAAAAAACACAAAGACAATTTGGGAGTGTTTTTGCAAGTTTCAGACCAATTTGAAAGTGTAAAGTGATGAGGACACTGTGTAAAGCAGTAACCATTACTTACCAACAACATAGAGGAAAGCATCTCTGTGCTGGATGCTGCAATTGTTGCCAGCAATGCAGGTGTATTTCCCACTATCCTCTGCACTGACATCATAGATTACCAAGGACCCATTTGCCACTTTCTGTATCCTATGGTAAAGTATTCAGAAACAAACCAGAAGGAAAAAAGGTCAAGCCTGCTCAGTTAAACGATTAATGTGACTTTAATCTTCATGTATATTTTGAAAATTGAACTGGCAGAGTTAGCTACGAGGAAGAATTCAGACTGCATTTGGAACAGTCTCCTGAAACAATATGTCGTGGATCTAATCAGGCTATTTTTGATTTGGTAGTGTGTAATGAGACAGGTGTAAATGATCTGAATTTTAAAAATCCAAGGAAACAGTGACCAAACTTGGTAGAATTTAGCATTCAGTTTGAGAGGGTGAAACTTGGATTGGAAACGGCTGTGCCAAACTTAAATAAATAAGGGTATTTACCAAGTGAGGGCAGAGTTGACTGGAGTGGACAGGGAAAGGAGTTTAACAGGCAAGACAGTTGATGGTCATAAGCAGACATTTAAGAAAATAGTTCATGACTCACAGCAAAGACATATATCAGGGAGGAAGGTGGTTTCTGGGAAGGGGATAAACCAACCATGGTTAACCAAGGAAGTTAAAGATTGATTTTACCTTCAAATTAATACAAAGGAACATGGCAAAGATCGGTGGTAAACCAAAGGATTAGGAAAGTTTCAAAAGCCAACAAAAGATTACTAAAAAGGGAAGAAAATAAACTATGAAGGTAAACTAGCAAGTTACGTTGTGACAATAAGCAAGAGTTTAATTAAATATGTAAAAAGGAAGAGAGAAGTCAAAGTGAAAATATACCCCTTAGATAACAATAATGTGGAACCAGGAACGAGAACAGGAGCTAAATAAATACATTAGTCATTATGATTGAAGATACTAATAGCATTCCAAAAATAAACTAAGGGGCACAAAGGTAGGGACGGAATAAATACAATAACTATCACTACAGAAGACGTACCAGGGGAGTAAAGGGGCTAAAGAGCTAATGAGGGAATATGAGAGAATACAGAAAGAATAGAAACCTGAATATTTTAATGGAGAAAGACTACAAGAAGATGCAGCACAGAAGGAAGGATTTTTGGATCCTCATGCATGAATCACAAACATCTAGCAACCAAGTTCAGAAGGTAATAGGGAAGGCAAATGGAATGTTGACCTTTATTTCAAAGGGAATAGAGTATAAAAATAGGGAGATTTTGCTAACATCCTCAAGGCACTAGTCAGACCACACCTAGAATACCGTGAACCATTTTGGTCCCTTTATCTTAAAAAAAAAGGGATATTGGGCATTTCAGACAATTCGGAGAAGGTTCACTAGGTTGATCCCACGTATGGAGTGACTTTCTTGTAAGGAGGGGTCAATTTGTTTGGACCTCTACTCATTGAAGTTTAGAGGGAGCAGAGATGACCTTATCGAAGCATACAAGATTGTTAGGGACATGACAAGAAAGCTGTGAAGAGGTTGTTTTTGCTTGTGGGAGAATCCACGTCCAAAGGGCACAGCCGCAGAAAAATATAACCTAAGAGAAAGGGGTTGCCATTTAAGACAAAGATGATGTAGATTTTTTTCCCCCCTTAGTGGGTAGTAAAACTGTGAAATTCTTTATCACAGAGAGCTGTTGAGGCTGGGCTGGGAAAAATATTCAAGGATGACAGACAGAGATTTTAAAATTAGCAAGGGCATCAAGGATTGTGGGAATAAGGCAGGAAAGTGGAGTTGAGGACCATCAGCTCAGCCATGATCTCATTGAATGTTAGAGCAAACTCAAATGGGCCCAATAGCCTGTCTTCTCATATGTCTTATGGTTCCAGGAAATATTCCATAATAATATGGAAATATTCCAGATACCAAGCTACAGTACCTGCAGGTATATCTACCAAACTGTATACGTGATTGATTTACGTAAATTACAATTCCCAAAATTTTGTTGAATACAATAGGGGAAGGTTTCTGCAGACTGTGAAGGGCGTAAGTTTTATTTCCTCTCTGAGTGGAAGTTTCAAATGAAACTGTATGTAAGCCTGATTTAGTAAATAAGATACTGGATTAAAATTGTGTATATACAAGTTTCATTATGGATTAGGCTCAATTGCAATATGCCCATAATGTTTCAATGGTCACGAAGTTCTCACAAGAAGAAATAGCCACTTAGAGTGAAGAACACATAGCTATGGAACTTTACTCAATCTTCAGGAGGAAAAATGAGTTAAAAAGTGTAACACTGTTTTATGGTGGTTATAAAATTTAATGCTACAAAAGATAGAACCTGCAACCACAATTCTACACAGTTACTTTCATATTTCAAGCATACTCTTGGGAGTGGTGAAACATGGATTCAAGTACTTCCCAGCTAAATTTAAAGTGAAGTCTTCGGTCCCTTCCTCACTTTACAATGGACTTAAAGATTATTGTTCCAAGACTGTAGAGAACAACTGAATTCCACGTTAATTTTAAAATAAAACAAAGAACTATGGTTGCCAATCTGAAGAAGAGTCACCGGTCTTGAAACACTAATTCTACATTTTCTCTACAGTTTCTGCTGGACTTGCTGAGTCTCTCTAGCAATCTGTTTTTGTTTCATGTTAATATTGCCTGCCAGTAGTTTAAAAAAAAGTCATATCATACCTCTGTGTGCCCTTGCTGGATTCGAGGATCTTCTCCTTTACTTTCCAATGAATATTAGGCTGTGGTTCCCCAGTAGCTTGACAGTTTAACACTGCAATATATCCCTGGTATACAGTGGTGTTCTCAGGCTCCATCTTAAACTTTGGCAAAACTAGGGGGAAGGGACAAAAAATGCATAAAAGCAATATTTCCTGAGAGAAAAATTCTTCACCTATTTAGACTTTTCAGATGAAATGAATTATTCATTTTTTTTCTTTGTACCTTCTGCCAGCTACAAGTACTCCCAAGTCTGTTAGAACTACTGAGGTATGAAATAGATGTAAGGGAGCATATCAAACTGCTACCAATCACTAAACATTTAACTTAAGGCATGATATTTGGCCCATTACTGTGGTCAGTCCACAAGCAGCAGAAGCCAAAGTCAGACATGTATTCTCAGCCTCAGAGCCATATCTTCAAATAAACAACCCAAGCCATTATTTCACTAAACCCTTGTGAATGATTGGTCGGTTTACATCAAAGGCAAGAATGTAACAGAAATTAGAGTAAGAATTCATTCCACTCTGTCCTAATATTTGCGGATTTTAGTATCAGACCACATGCCCTCATGGAGGACCAACAAAGATTGAGGTCAAGATTGTCTAAACACAGTTTTTATTTTGTACTATGAGGCAGCAGATAGAAGACTGGACCACAGAAGTCAGACAGACAATGTGCCACCTTTGTCTCTTGTTAATTAAAGTAAAAAGTTTTATTTCTGAAACATTGTGCAACTTTTAACAGTTATTCCCAAATGTTGAACATGTCAACACATTTAAATTTGACAAATCATTTGATGAAAAATGTTGTGGTTTTTCAAGGACTGATTTAGAGATGAAAATTACAATAAAGGGATCGCACTGGGGTTTAAAGTTCACTAAAACTGGTAAGACCTGTTGTTAACTTCCTTGATCAAAATTAGCAAATGGTTGAAATTCTGGCAGAAATGATCTTACCTGCAACAATAAGGCGCACCGGAGCCTTGATTTCCCCTTGACTATTTGATGCAATACAAGTGTAGCGTCCAGCATCGTTTTTGGTCACTTTGGTAAAATGCAACAATCCGGCTTCTTGCCTAACATGAGGGGATATATGACTTCCATCTGTATAGACAGATACATCAGATTGATCAATGACTTAAGTTATTATGCAGCCAAATGAAACAGAGGAAGCAGGTACTGAAATTAAACTAGACCATCAGAAAAGCTTAATAGAAAAAGAAAGTTTATCACACAAAAAGATAAAGATAATTCACCAGAAAAATCGAAAGCAACAAAACAAATTCAACGAAGAGCACCAATGGCCTAGGTGTTTGCATCATCAGTATTACAGTTGTCTTTTTTTCCTGCTGTTAAGGCAGCAGGTTTAACTAAGAATTTAATTATTTGTTGAATAGATGGAGGAATCGCAAAGGAAATGCAGTTCTGTCAAAAGTGAAACCTGTGTTATGTGGGACCCACATGTATACACTCTAGTACAATCACATTCTTCCTGTAATAAGTTGACAAAAAACTGCAGGTCTCACTAGCTTTAACATACAATTCTAGCAAACACTTCTAATTTCACATTTTATAATTGATCAACAGAAAGAATCCTGTATGACTTCCTAAACACATTATCAACCAGTCACAGAATTGGAGATATGGACTCCAAGGTTCTGTTGTCCCTCCATGTTTCTCAGACCTGCCACAATTTAGTGCTCCCCCATTTCTGATGAAGGGTTTAGGCCCAAAACGTCAAGTTTTCCTGCTCCTATGATGCTGCCTGACCTGCTGTGTTCATCCAGCCCCATGCTTGTTATCTCGGATTCTCCAGCATCTGCAGTACCTTTTATCTCTGATACAATTTAGTGCGATTTCCTTTGCCCTGTGGTACCAACCCTCCTGCCATCTATAATCATTTTATCTTTCTGCTGAGCTACATGTGGATTCACTTAGCACTTTCCCTTGGATCCCAAAAGCTTTGTTATTTTTGTCCCGGAGTGTAGTATAGGACCATACGAGATGAAAATGCCTGCGGACACCCCAAAATGCTTGATACGCATGTGTGAAATACGCATGCACAGTACCCTGGCCTGTAATGCCAGTAAAGTCATTATATCCTGTTCACTCTAATACTCTACTCCTGCATCTCCAACCAAAGTTGGAAAATACACCTTTCAACCAATAGGCTTCATCTGTCATGTTTTTGCTCATTCATGCAGCCCATCTAAATTCATTAATGTCTCTTTGCAATGTAAAGACTTTTTTTTTAAAAACTTGGACTGTGGACTGGAAATGGGAAAACATACTGCATTAAACCAGAGCGACTGTAAGAAAAACAGAAAATGCAGGAGGACTCCCAAATCTCTGTGCTGCAGCTATCTACAGTTTTTCCCGGGTTAAATAATATTTAGCTCTTCCATTCTTACTGCCTTCGTACTGTAATCCCTACTAGGATTCTCTTCGACTTCTTTAAAGAATGATAGCAGACTTGAAATGTGAACTAAGTTTCTCCTGCCAGGCCTGCCAAGTTTCTCCAGGACTTCTTCCTCATTTCAAATATCCAACAACCGAAGTATTTAGCTCTTTTTAAAAGAGATGTAAGAAGATGTTTACATTTTGTTATGGCGCAGACCAGACCCCCTCAAAATATTTTAAGAAGGTAGCTTAGACCCTAACTTGCTCTTATTTTAAAGTTATATGTGAAGTACATGTTCCAGATGTGATGCAACTGGCCAAATCACTCGACACTAAGCAAAACACAATTTGTTTAAACACTACAGTTTAAAATACAAACAAAAAGAAGAAGAATTTAGAATAACTTTACTATTGGAAAACTTAACTGAATAATAGATGCAGTACCTGTTACTAATTAACTGTTCCAATTATAGTAACATCCCATAAACACACCCCTTGGCAAAATTTCAGACAGATTCTCACAGTCAATTCTCCAATCCAGGGGGAATCAACATCAGGAGAAATTTCACAGAATGTAACAACTAGCAATTATTTTACTGAAGCTCCGGCTCTTCTGGGACCCAAATAGCTTCTGACTGCTACAGGGAAAAAAAACTTGAAAGCCTGATCTGAGAACTGGCCACTTCCCTTCCATTTTTATAACTTTTTAAAAAAACCTAAAGGCCTCCTCTAATTTTTGACTTAAGCTGTCTCCCGTAGCCACTTTAGCACATATGCCTTTACAATCTCTCTCCAAAAATACAACCAAGGACAAAATAACCCTTGTAAAGTGACACCATCATCACAAGTTTTAAAAACAAGTTACTGGAAGCCATTGAGAGTTGTATTTATAACATTTTATTCAGGCAGTGAGGGAACATTTCAGGCGGGGCAGCATCAGCTAGCATTCTAACCTCAGTAAATGGGAAGTTATTGGAAAACGTAGTGAAGGAGAAAATTAATCTCCATTCGGAGACACAAGATTTAGTCAGGACAATCAGCAGAGTTTTGACAAAGGGAGGTCATGCCTAACAAATCTGGTGGAATTTTGAGAGGTGACGACCAAGTGTTTGGATCGAGGTGGGGCGATTGATGTATTATTCCAGATTTCAGCAAGGCCTTTAACAAGGTTCCACATGGGAAACTAAAGAAGGTAAAAGTTCATGGGATCTAAGGAAATTGGCAAAATGGATCCGAAATTGGCTCAGTGACAGGAGTAAGAGACTGGTAGTGGGATGCTGTGTGATTGGAGCCTGATATGCGGTGACGCACCACAGAGATCAGTCCTGGGCCCCTTATAGTTTGAGATATTTATAAATGATAGATAGGACAATGTGGGACTGACGATAAGTTAGTGATGGGTGATGACATGAAGATTGGCTAGGTGGTTGACAGTGAGGAGGAAGATGTTAAGCTCCAAGAGGATATAAACAGACTGGGCAGATCAATGACAGATATAATTTAGCTCTGATAACTGTGAGGTGATGCACTTTGGAAGAAGGAGCAGGACAAGGAAATATTCAATGAATAGCAAAACATGAGGAAGCTCGGAGGAACAGAGATCTTGAATTGACTGCAGACCCCTGAACGTAGCAGGGCAAGTTAACACTATACTTAAGGCAGCATACTTGAACCCTTGGCTTTGACAGCTGTGGCTTAGATTATAAGAGCAGAGAGTTCATGTTGAAGCTTGGGATGGGGTGGTGAGGGAGGGACACAAAAGGAGAGGAGATTTGTCACGTTATTGCCTGTGATGGAGCATTTTCAGCTAAGGAGAGAAACTGGATAAATTTGGATTACTTTCTTTGAAGAAGATAACATAGAGGGAGGACCTGATAGAGGTGTTTGGAAGGGTCATGGACAAGGTGAATATAAGCAGCTGTTACCCTTAGTCAAAAGGCGGCATCATTTTCAAGTGAAACTATGATTTGAGAAATAGTCTTTTCACCCAAAGGGTGATTGAGCATCTAGGATGCACTGGCTGGTAAGCTGGTTGAAGCAGAAAACATCACAACCTTTAAGTAGTACTTGGATGAGCACATGAAATGTTGTAACATTCAAGATCATAGGTCTGGTGTGGGAAGTGGAAGTGTAGGTAGTAGCATATTTTTGGCAGAACAGACTTGATGGGCCAAAGAGCCTCTTCAGATTCTTGGACAATGAGACTAGGACAATTTCATCCAGTCATAATATTTAAACTGGATTCTCAATTGGGACCATTTGTTGCGGACACAGGAGGACTCAGCAAAGTTACAACCTGATTGGTTCCTGAGCAGGCGGCTTCAGCCTTGGGAGTGGATGATATGGCAGAAATAGCCAGCTTGTGAAGAGAAAGCATTCATTTCTTCTTCTCTGCCTTCTCTATGGAGAAGTAAAAGGAGCCCCTGGTAGCTCGCTACTTTGCACTTTGGCAGGAAGGAAAGAAGAACTGAACATTATTTAAATAAGGAAATACTGCAGAAAGCTGCAGCACACATGGATTTGGGGATCCTCATAAAACGCTAGCATCCAAGTTCAGCAGGTAACAGCATAGGCAAATTAACTGGTTGCCTTCATTTCAAAGGGAATGGAGCACTAAAATAAGGAGGTCTTGCTCTAACTATACATGACAATTCCAACCACTGCTGGAATACTGCGAAAGTTTGATCCCCTTATCCAACAAAAGATGTATTAGCATTGCGTGTGTGTGCGTGCGCGCAGGGATTTACATATGAGGAGAGCTTGCACTCATTGGAGTTTAGAAGAATGAGGGAGAACTTATTGAAACAAACAAGATTCTTGTCAGGGGAGGGTACTTTACAGGTCAATGCAAGGAGGTCGATTCCCCTAGTGCAACAGTCTTAATCCAGAAGAAACACAGAAGATAGGAGCAGGAGGAGGCCATTTGGCGCTTCGAGCTTGCTCTGCCACTCTTCGCGATCATGGCGGTTTGCCCAAGTCAATAGCCTAATCCTGCTGCTTTCTCCTCATAACCTTTGATCCCATTCGCCTCAAGTGCTATATCTGGTCGCCTCTTGAATATATTCAATATTTCGGCATCAACTACTTCCTATGGTAATGAATTCCACAGGCTCACCACTCTTTGGGTGAAGAAATGTCTCGTCATCTCCATCCTAAATCGTTTACCCCAAATCCTCATCCTGTGACCCCTGGTTCTGGACACACCCACCATTGGGAACATCCTCCATGCATCTACCCTGTCTAGACCTGTTAGAATTTTATAAGTCTCTACGAGATCCCCCCTCATTCGTCTGAACTCCAGCAAAAACAATCCCAACCTCGTCAATCACTCCTCAAACGTCAGACCCGCCATCCCCGGAATCAGCCTGGTAAACCTTCACTGCATTCACTCGAGAGCAAGAGCATCCTTCCTTAGAAAAGGAGACCAGAACTGCACACAATATTCCAGAAATTTCTTCTCACAGAGGGTTGGCAATCTGAGGAATTCTCTACCTGTCGAGGTTGGGTTGTTAAATTTATTAAGTATATGATTTTTAAACAGTAAGGGAATCATACAGGAAGATAAACCTGACAGTTGTCAGATCAGCTCATTGAATGGCACAGCATGCTCAATACATCAAAATGTCCCATTCCTGCTCTTGCATCTTATGGTCTACACTCTCTCACCTTTTGTTTTGCTGTCTCAGCAAATTCTCAATTGAAAAGAAAAAGACTATAACTTTCAAGACCTAGCAGATTCCCCACTCTAACATTGCTATCAAACCACAGATCAACTCTGGTTTAATGAGCAATGCAGGAAAACCTGACCAGTAGCAATACCAGGCATACCCAAAAATGAAGTGTCAATCTGGTGAAGCTCGTCATGCAGCAGCTCTCCCAATTTTGGCACTAGTTCCCAGATGTTATTAAGGAGGACTTTGCAGGGTGGACAGGGTTGACCTTGCTGTTGGCAGACTTCCTTCCCTAAAGTACATTCATGAATCAGATGAGTTTCTATGATAATCACTGTTGATCATCATTAGACTTAATAGTTTTGAAGAGCCACTGTTTGTATTGTTAGTAAACTTGGCTATGATATACTTCGTCCCTTCATCTAAGTCATCCATATAGATTGGCTTAGTCATGTTTCAATTTCTTATAATTGAGGATAATGATCTTTCATCGGCACCCTTTATATACTAGTTACATTATTTAATAAAGGTGATAACCAAAGCATTGAAAAGACCAGAAACACGGTGAAGATTTTACTGGAATTCATTGATGTGCAGCTTGAAACACCAGTAAACATATAAGAGGGGTCAGAGTTGAAGGAATAAAAATTCTCACCGCCTTTGCTCCATTTGATGACTGGTTTCTCACGGCCGGTGGCAGAACACTGAATCGTCATATCCTTATTCAATTCCATACACTGCTGTGACTGTGGAGGTGGTGTGAACTTGAGCTTCTCTGCAAAATGTAACATAATGAGAGTTGCAAGATCTGGGTAGTTCAATGTGTAACACTTCAGATGATACCAGACAGAAATAGTTTAGGATTAGACATGGATACATTTCCCCAACATGGTATGGGAAAAGTAAAAATGCAATTAACTCCATAAGTTAGTATTGCACACTCACTCCAGCAGCTTGGTGGGACAAGTCTATGTTATGCAGAATTAAATCATGTGGACGAGATTTGAGCTATCTACTAACTGCTTTCAGGCATAGAAGAGTTCAGGTACTGTAACTGACTTCAAAGTCCTTGAGAGTTACCATGGGACTGAGAGAACAAATGAACTGTAGTAAAGAAAATTTGAAAGTTACCACTGCAGGTGTCAGAAGTGGCTGAAGAGAAGTACAGTCACACTTAATGAGCAGTTCTAAAAGTGGGACAGCAAGTCATTGGGGTCCGGGTAGATATATTGAAAGAACAGTTAGCAAACATGGAATCTTGGGTTCACAAAGGGAAGTGTGGAGTACAAAAGCAGGGAAAATATGCTGAAGCTTAATAAAGCAATGACATGGCCACAGCTAGAGTATTGCATCCAGCAGTGCCATATCTCACTTGAGGAAAAATGAAAGGCCTCTTTTGAAGATGCAAATAGACACCAACATTTACAACACAGAAGGAAGTCATCGAACCCATCATGCCTGTGCTGGTGAATCAAGAATGTGATTCACCTTGTGGTGAATCCACAAGGCCAGTTTCCACTTCTTTGCTGCGGCAATGCACGCAATTATTTAAATACCTCTTAAACGTTATTTGAGTTTCTGGCTCTGACAGTAAGCTCTGGACTTTAATCATCCTCTGAATGTAAAAGATTTCTCAACTCTTCTCTTAATCTATCTGCCTCTC
This sequence comes from Ginglymostoma cirratum, assembly GCA_024137785.1. NCBI lineage: Eukaryota > Metazoa > Chordata > Chondrichthyes > Orectolobiformes > Ginglymostomatidae > Ginglymostoma > Ginglymostoma cirratum. Next base: position 1,053,574 of record JAHRHZ010000279.1, on the reverse strand, counting down.
AACTCATGGACAAAGTTCCTTCTTACCACATAGGTCGGCAGCATCCTGCTAAATCTCATCTGCAACCCCTTTAATGCAATCACATCCTTCCTATAATATGGTTATAGAGGGAGTTCATTGAAGATTTACCAGCTTAATTCCTCAGATGGCAGGACAGACATACAAGGAGAGGTGAATCGGTCAGGGTTATATTTGCTAGAGTTAAGTAGAATGGTGGTGGTTCTCATGGACACCCACAAAATTCCAACAGGACTAGACAGGGTAGATGCAGGAAGGATGCTTCCAATGGCAGGAGAGCCCAGTACCAGGGGACAGTCTGAGGCTACAGGGTAAACTACTTAGGACCGAGATGAGACTTCACCCAAAAAAGTAGTGAGGCCATGGAATTCAATACTACAGAAAGTGGTCAAGGCCAAAATATTGTATGATTTCAAGGACTTAGGTATGACACTTGGGACTAAAGGGATCAAAGGAAATGAGGGAAAAGTGACAGCAGGCTATTCCGTTGGTTAGTCAACCATGATCCTAATGAATGGTGAAGCAAGCTTGAAGGGCCAAATGGCCTACTCCTGCTCCTTTTCTCCATGTTTTTAAATCCAATCCAACCTCTCCATAATGTTGATCCCGTTACAGTTCAGATGTAAATCATCCAACTTGTTCTGTTCCCATCTCCCAGAAACAGCCTAATGCCTCAGGAAACTAAAGCTCTTCTTCACGTATCATCTCTCCAGTCACAAATTCATCAGCTCTCTCCTTTTATTCCTATGCTCACTGCTGCATGGAACTGGGAATAATCCAGAGAAAAAAAAACATTGAAGTCCTGCCTTTCAATTTCCTACATAACTCCCTAAAGTCAGCTTGTAGGATCTAATGTGCGCTTCTCTCCATTAATCCCAATATGGACTACAAACACTAGTTGGTCTTCCTCCCTCTTCAGGATGTCCTGCAGCCATTCCTTGACTCTGCCACCTGGGAAGTATCATGCTGTCAACTTCACTCTCAAATGGATTCCACGACTGCCATTCAACACTTCTTCCTCAAGGACGCCCACCTCAGAGCAGCTGGGTTACCAACATTGGTCCATATTGGCCTCTATGGAGAAGCTGTCATTCTCAATATTTTCTAAGGTCAATAAAAGGTTCGCAAGCAAAATATACTTGGAGGATTCCCTCAATACCTGCCTGGTCCCCTTCTGTCTGACAATCACCTATTCCCTCTTTTCCTGCACTTCCTTAAACTGAGGGATTATCACATCCTGAAACTTGTTAACTACAAGCCCCTTAGCCTCATGAATACCCCATAGTGCCCCTGCAACTGCCACATAAGACGGTCTAGCCAGAGGCTCCTCCTGCACATGGTCATCCAGACTGCCAGGAGTGCCTAGATTTTCTCACGTAGTGCAGGACATGTAAATCATTGGCCTGGTTGTTCCACTGTTCCAATCAATTGATGGTATGAAGAGCAGTGGACACAGACTTTAAGGTTTTGGGTAAGGGACGCAGAGAGAATGTGAACAAGAAACTTTTAAAATTTCAAGTGATAAGATCTGGAACTCAAAAACAAACATGACTAATGATTTCAAAATGAAAATATTGGGACACTTGAGGGAAATAAACTTGCAGGGCTACAGTGACAGGTGGGGCGACTATCTTGCTCCACAGACGCTGCCATACCCACAAAGTCTCTCCAGCACTTTGCTTTTAATTGTACAGAAGTACTTGGCGAAAGCATTTCCCCTTCTTTCTTCATTATTCTATGATTTGCAAGAACACAGGCCCTCAGAGAAACTGGACAGGGAGATTATCATGAACAGCTATTCACAAATTTTTTGGATTGAAATTATCACTGTCACCCCTTGAAAAACCTAAATAATGGAGAGAACACCTCACTGGGGTAGCACCTGGAAATCAAGACCTGCTATTCCTGGAGTCATGACAAAAAAATTCAAGATTTTAATCAAAGTACGCAAAACTTTCCCAATTTTCTTGTCTGTTTGGACCCAGGTGAACTGAAAGCATTATACAGGTTTCTGTACTTAACATGAATTGCTACATATTACAAATGAATAGATTCCATCTACCAACTGAAAATATAACTAATAGTTAAAACTCAAAGCTATAGACAGACTGACAGGGAAACAGAAACCAGAAACTGAAGTAGGCTATTTGGCCCTTTGAGCTTGCTCTGCCATTCCTTGGCTGATTATCCAACTCAAAAGCCTGTTAACACTTTTGCCCCGTTTCTTTTGATCTTTAGCCAAGTGCTCCATCCATCTACTTGAAGAGATACAATGGTTTGGCTACAACTGGTTTCTGTGGTAGCGACTTCCACAGGGTCACCACTTTCTGGGTGAAGAAATTTCTTCTCATCACAGTGTTACACGGTTCACCCCATACCCTTCAGCTGTGATCCTGGATTCTGGACATCACCCCGCTATCCCCAAAAACAATCCACCATCAATCTGGAACACCATTGCTGCATTTATCCTATTAGCCTTGTTAGAATTTTATAGGTTTCCATGAGAACTCCCCTCACCCCCAATTCTTCTATACTCCAGTAAATATAGTCTTAATTGATCCAGTCACTCTTCATATGCCAGTTCTGCCATTCCAGGAATCAGCCTGGTCAATGCTCGCTGGCACTCCTTCCATAGCCAGAACATCTTTCTTCAGAAGGAGCCTAAAACTGAACATGACACTGGGAATAATCTGAAGAAATACCTTTGAAGGCTTGCTTTTCAATTTTCTACATAACTCCCTAAAGACAGCTTGCAGGATCTGCACACAATACTCAAGGTGTGGTCTCTCCAATGTAATGAACAATTACAGCAAAGCATCCCTGCTCCTTTACTCGAATCCTCTCACTGCGAAGGCCAACACACCAGTTGCCTGCTGGATTTGCATGCCAACAGCGACTCAGAACACAGAACATAGAACAGTATAGCACAGTACTGGCCCTTTGGCCCACCATGTTGTGCCGAACTTTTACCCGAAACCTAAGGTCTATCTAACCTCCACCCCTACCTGATACTTTCATCCATATGCCTATCTAATTGCCGCTTAAATGCCCCTAATGAGGCCGACTCCACTACCCTCTCTGGCAATGCATTCCACGCCCCTACCACTCTCTGAGTAAAGAACCTACCACTGACATCTCCCCTATAGCTACCTCCACTCACTTTAAAACTATGCCCCCTCGTAATAGCTACCTCCACCCGAGGAAAAAGTCTCTGGCTGTCCTCTCTATCTATACCTCTGATCATTTTGTACACCTCTATCAAGTCAAAAGTACTGGTATACAAAATGTTCAGGTCTTGTTGTACCTCCTCTTTTCCCAATAATAATCTGCCCTCATGTTTTTGCAACCAAAGTGGATAACGTCACATCTATTCACATTATACTTTACCTGCCATGCATTTGTCCACTCGCTCAACTTTTGCAAATCACACTGACAAAAACACACTGCTATTATGAGTGGAAGGCAATTGAATGGCCTCTGTCCGCAGGGTTCCCCAAGATGGTACATTTATTTGTCAGGACTTGTTATTTTTTTAATCTGTCTTCTCCAGGTATTTTTTGTTTCCTTGCAGGAGGCACAGAGCAATTGATTTACAAATAAGGTCTCTGACATATTGGTTAAAAACAACTGTTTACAGCAAGTCGTGGGAGAAGGAAACAGTTTCCTTCAGCAAGCAGGTATTTTCTACTGCGAGACACATTACCTCACCTTCTGGAGGTACAAGGCTTCTGGCAGCATCATTTACTCCCACAAACTGTTCAGCAACCCGAAAGACAACCACACTGTTGAAAGCAGCAGATGGCCTGACACTCAAAGTTAGAATTCCACAAACCAAAACAGCCAAGTTCTGTCGATCACGTTACTTTATATAAGTGCACAGGACAACCAATCTGCAACCAACCTCTCCTACAATTCTTGAACAAAATAGCAATGTAAACACCGCTTGCAACAAGTTTCAGTAACTTGCCTTTAAGAAATGCAGCGATACCTTTCACAATTATTGGTATTAACAGTCATCATCATCATCATAGAATCCCTACAGTGTGAAAACAGGCCCTTCGGCCAACAAGTCCACACTGACCCTCAGAGCATCCCACCCAGACCCTTCCCCCTATAAACCCCACCTAATCTACACATCCCTGAACACTATGGGCAATTTAGCATGGCCAATCCACCTAGCCTGCACATCTTTGGACTGTGGGAGGAAACCGGAGCACCTGGAGGACACCCACACAGACATGGGGAGAATGTGCAAACTCCACTCAGACAGTCACCTGAGGGTGGAATCGAACCCGGGTCCTTCGCACTGTGAGGCAGCAGTGCTAACCACTGAGCCACCATGCCACCTTTTCCTATTGCAGTCAACAAAAAGTACGGAGAAAAAGATACACACAATCTTTAGACCAGTTAATCTTTTTGATGGCATTGATAATGGGATAAATACAAGCCAGGACCCCAAGTGTAGTCGCCTGTTCTTCACATGGAATGGGCTAGACTGGGATGCATTACAATCTATGCATTGCTTTGAGATCTGAAAATGGCAGAAAACCCAATCAAGTACTACTCTGGCAGTGAAAAAGATTTCATAGAATCTCGGTACGTTCTCTTCTGATGGTTGGAAATTATGTCTAGCTTCACGTAATGAGAGAATGAGAGAATCAAGGAAGTTGCCCAGGCGTCCTCAAGTTTGCTCCAAGAACCACTGGCAAAGTATGTGTCAAAAGTCTATGTCAGCAAAGTATCAGGTGTATTGTTGAGGACCTCCAAGCTTGAACAGCTTGCTAAAACCTGTCATCCAGGTTCATTGCAAACACTCAAGTGAATAATGATTAAATATTGCTCGTGACAGTGAAAATACATCTTTGCAGAACATGAGAAAACAAAATAGTGCAAGCAGCACCATGTAGCCTAGCAGGGGCTGGGAATTACCTTGTACAGCATATTTTGTACTACTCAATTCATGATCCGAATGAAACGGTTAAGTGTAGACTAAGTAAGAAATTGTTAGAAATGAAAATTAAAGTTGCCCCAGGTGACTGCCTGCAGTGAATGAATACTTGCACTTACCCAATACCTGGACACGTGCATGCTCCTCAATGTACCCTGCTGAGGTTCTGCTCTGACATTTGTATACAGTTCCATCATACACTTCTACATTATTAATACGCAGAGTTCCATTGTCAAATTCTTCAAATCGACTATCCTGCAAGTTAATCAAGACAATAAAAAGATATAGAAATTTATGAAAGTCTGCTAACTGACGTCAGGTTAAACAAAATAAAATCTGCATCTTTGTCAAATAAAAAAAACAATTCCCCCCTGCCAACAAATAACTTCAGACAAGAATTATAATTTAAGAATTGGGTTTTAGGTAGCTTGGGTGAAAGATAGTTACTGCTTGCACATTAACGTGATATGGAAGTGATTTGTTTGTATGCAGAACAATGTTACAGTTGCAACTGTTTTACTGTTCAAAAGACAGACATATGGGTGAAGATTTTCATCTTGTACATATCAGGACTAATGCAAAATGTCAAATTATAAATATAACAACAGTTGATACTGTAGGAGAAAAAAAAATTCTGATTGGTCAGCAGATTGGCCAACAGCCATGGCTTTACCACAGAGAACATAACAGGGAACTACAGATTCTCAAACTCCCAGGTAATTCAAAAATGGCACAAAACTTGAATATATTCCCTTTGCTTGCAAAGGTTCCTGCGTACAAATGCACGGTGCTTCGAACAAGCATAAATAGGCCACGCTACAAGCTAGACCAATTATCTTGTATTTCATTAGTATAGTTATTAGTACATCCAAAATTGTTCAGCAATTTCTGCTCAATTGTGGAATCACATCTACCAGAAGACTTTTAGTTTTGGGTTTTGTAAGCACAGGCTAGCCAAAAACAGTCTAGACACTGCCTCTCTCATGTAGGAAGCTGGCTGTGATTGTTGGAGGTCAGTCATCTCAAAACACCTCTGCAGGAGTTCCCGAGGGTCTTGTCCTGGGCCCAACTATTTTCACCTGCTTCAATGATCCTCCCCCCGATCATAAGGTCAGAATTAGGGATGTTCGCTGATGATTCCGCAATATTCAGCGCCATTCACGACTCCTCAGATACTGAAGCAGTTCATGTCTAAATGCAGCAAGACCTAGACAATATCTAGCTTTGTGCTGACAAACAATATGCAATATTCATTCCACACAAATGCTAGGCAATGACCATCTTGAATAAGAGACAGTCTAATCATTGCCCCTTGATATTCAATGGCATTACCAACATGGAACCACTAACTATAAACATCCTTGGGGGTTACCTCTGACCAGAAACTGAAATGGACTCACCATAAAAGCCGAGAAGGATCTGAAAAAGGGTCACTGGACTTGCAACATTAACTCTGCTTTCTCTTCACAGATGCTGCCAAATCTGTGAAGTTTCTCCAATAATTTTTTTTTTGTTTCAGATCTTTAGCACCCACAGTTCTTTGTTTGATTTTTGTGAATCTAGAGGGCTGCAGAGGCTGGGTCGTTATGTATATCGAATACTGAGATAGTCAAATTTCTAAATCACTAAGGGGATCAGGGTTAAGAGGGTAAAGTAGAAAAATGGAGTTGAGAATCATCAAATCAGACATGATATATTCGAATGACGGAGCAGGCTCGATGGGCTGAATGGCCTACTTCTGCTCCCATGTCTTACTGTCTTACCTTCAGGCTTAAGCTATTTCCTTTCACCTAATGCAATTTTTAACTCCTGTACCTTGTGTGTTTGTGTGTATTAAATGAATGTTATCATAGTTACAATTCGTCATAGAACATGCAACACTTCCTGAAATGCTAACCATTACATTACTTGAAAACACAAGCTTTTGGAGCCTCAGTCCTCCTTCAGGTGTTAGTGACAGTGGTAGTATGAGACACAGAATTTATAAGTAAAAGATCAAAGGTTCATACCATTGATGAAGATGTACTGAACAAACCTAAGATGCTGTTAAATGTTTAATCAGTTAGAAAATTTTAATTGATTAATATGTATATGTAAATCCCCAGATTCCTTTCAAGTCACGGGCCTTAAAGAAAGAGATTTTATCGGTGTAAAGAAGTGGAGACATTTTCGGTCATTTGCATATTAGATGTGAGACCTTGTTTAGAATCTGTTTGTGTTTGAGTTTGGTGTCAGACTGGTTTAATTTCTAACGTAGGAATTTATAAAATGCCACTCACCCCTCTCCCGCAACACAAGCAGACATACGTACCCCACACTCGCACATATACCCGCTCTACATGCGCGCACGCGCCCCATCCCCTACATGCACGCACACATCCCCCACACACACATGCACACACCCCTCCACGCACGTGATTCTACAGGGTGAATTTTTATTTGCAGGTACATGTCTGTGTTTTGAACAAAACAATGTTACAGACAGTCAGACAGTATGACATTTTATAAATTCCTACATTTGAAATAAAACCAGTCTGACTCCAAACTAAAACACAAACCGATTCTAAACAAGACCTCAAACCTATCGTGATTGTCTGACCTAACATGTCACCTTTTCTTTAGTGATAAAACCTTTTGTCCTCTCAGGACTGTGGCATGAAAGGAATTCGGTGATTTACATATACATATTAATCAATTGAAACCTTCTAACTGATTAAACATTTAACAGCATCTTAGGTTTGTTTAGTACATCCTCATCAATGGTGTGAACCTTATAAATTTACTTATAAATTCTGTGTCTGACACGACTTCTTTCACTAACACCTTAAGGACTGAGGGTCCGAAAGCTTGTGCTTTCAAATAAACCTGTTGGACTTTAACCTGGTGTCCTGTGATTTCTGACCTTGTCCACCCCAGTCCCACACCGGCATCTCCACATCATTGCATTACTGTCAACATCTGCTGTGATGGAATTTGAACCCCTATCCCAAACCATTAGCCTACATCTCTGGCTTACTCAGAGATAGTAAGAACTGCCAATGCTGGTGTCAGAGATAACACAGCGTGGAGCTGGAGGACCCTTTTTCAGAAGGGTCCTGACCCAAAATGTCAAATTTCCTACTCCTCTGATGCTGCCTAGCCTGCTATGTTCCTCCAGCTCCACACTGTGTTATCTCTGGCTTACTTATATGGTAATATTACCGCTACACTACCCCTTAAAATCAGTGTTATAGAAGTACAGTCAAAATGCTGGAATTAAGATATTCTGGAATTAAGATACCAAATAATTCTTTTTTTAAACTGGTACAGACAATATGTTGAATGGTCTGCGTGTGCAAATTTTATATAAATCTATAAATGGGTTCATGTTAATTGGTTTCACTGGCAGTATAGTGATACTCACGTATTACCACAGTCAATGTACATACAAATAAGGATGACTTATAAAATGAATAAGCATCATTCACTGCAAGTGCTTTTATCCCTTTCAAATCAAATGGAGAACAGGTTGATATTTGAAAAGAGTGTTCCAGTTCTGTGGGGCCAGTAACAAAGACAGCTGTGGATTTAGATATTTAGCAGTTATTGGGTATTCATATTAAGTATTCTATTGTTGAAATCTCCAAGCCCAAAAGTTGATGGCTCAGCTGTGCACTCTTCAGCAACAACCCATATCAAGTTTACATGTGATTGAGCTACTTTGGAAAAAAGCAAGTCATTTGCTTTAAGTGTCAGCTATGGCTCAGTGGCAGCATGCTGAGTCAGAAACTGACATCCAAAAAAATTGTTATCACCCAAACAGTTGTTGGTATCTGGACCTCATTCCTGAAACAGCAGTGGAGATAGAAATTTAGATTGTCCGAGTCAAAAGGTCATGGGTTCAAGGCCAATGACTTGAAAACAATCAATGCTTCAAAACCATTGTAGCTTTGAGGAAATGCAGCATTGTCAGAAGTGTTACCTTTCGGATGAGATCTTAAATGGTGCCTTGAATGTACAAGTCCCCATGATAATCTCTGGAGAGCACAAGATGACTTCTCTCTGAGTGCCAGTCAATATTTCACGAACAATGATCTGGTTATCACTTTGTTGTTTGTGAATCAGGTTGTTAAAGGCAGTTATAGCAGAACGCTCTGACGAAATGCTATCACAGTGTTAAAGGTGTAGGGCTTGCTATCAATTATGGCTTGAAGAACTGTAGTACTGCATTATTATTAATTATGACCACTGACCATGAAAAACATCCAAGACTCCATTCTACACTGTAAGCTGTCAGCTAAGACTTTAATTGCGATGCTACAACTGGTCTGTGTTCTTGTCTAAAAAAGGAGGATAAAATAAATTGGAGAACCTAACTCCAAGTTCAGCAATCCTTTTTATATAATCAAAGAACATGTGTGAACACAAAAAAAAACACACTCAGTTGAGATATCCCTTCTGCTTCAATGACCTGTTCACAGTCAGGATTGACACATGCGTAAGGCAGAAAGAGCGGCTGGCAAAAGTCATATCTGAACAAAAATTTTTTTCAAAAGTGGGGAGGTTACACATTTACATTATTGAAGGTGGTAGCAATCTGAGCCAACCATAAACTGCAAATTTCTCCATATACTTACACCAGAAATATCCACATTGTTCCGGAACCAGGTGACTGTAGGAGTTGGGGTGGCCCGGGTGCTACAGTGCAAAAATCCTGGCTTCCCCTCTTCTAACTGGCTGTCTTTTGGCTTAACCACCCACTCTGGAATTGCTGCAAGTCGAAGAATTAAAAGAACAAATTTCCATTACACTGTAAGTTAGACATCATCGTTGTCTTGGTTTAAAATATTTTAAAAAAGTAAATAAAGCACTAAGGTGTTAGACTTTGATGAGCTGTGATTTGATCGAGTAAGGGAATGCACCAGCAAGAGTTGCACTATGCCACAAAGAACAGGAAACTGTTACTCCCTTTCTCCTATCAGACTCACGTAATTTTCAATACTACTAGCAAAACATCTCCTATCCTTCTCTTCTGCAAACAGAGAATCCCTGCTGTCTAATTCATACACATTACTGAAGTTCTTCAACCATACATGTCAACTCTTTTCTGCACTTGCTCCAATGCCTTCAGATCCTTCCAAAACATGTGAACATAACACTCCATTTCAGGCTGAATCATCGATTTATAAAGTTTCACCACAACATCCAGCCTTTTGTATTCTCTGGCTCTATTTATAATGCAGAGGATCCTTATCACTATTTTCTCAGCCTGTCCTACCACCTTAACTGTTCTGTACACATACTCAACACCCCAACCTCATATCTCTCTGCGCCCTCTCTGAATTGTATCACCAATGTTGTATTGATTGTACAATGTTGTACAAAATGCTAGTGCGGCCTCACTTGGAATATTGTGTACAGTTCTGGTCGCCCCATTACAGGAAGGATGTGGAAGCATTGGAAAAGAGGCAGAGGAGATTTACCAGGATGTTGCCTGGTCTGGAGCGAAGGTCTTATGAGGAAAGACTGAGGGACTTGGGTCTGTTCTCATTGAAGAGAAGAAGGCTAAGAGGGGATTTAATAGAGACCTACAAAATGATCAGAGGATTAGATAGGGTGGACAGTGAGAGTCTTTTTCCCAGGATGATGACGTCGGCTAGTACGAGGGGGCATAGCTGCAAATTGAGGGGTGATAGATTTAAGACAGATGTCAGAGGCAGGTTCTTTACTCAGAGAGTGGTAAGGGCGTGGAATGCCCTGCCTGCCAATGTAGTTAACTCAGCCACATTAGGGGCATTTAAACAGTCCTTGGATAAGCATATGGATGATGATGGGATAGTGTAGGGGGATGGGCTTAGATTAGTTCACAGGACGGCGCAACATTGAGGGCCATATGGCCTGTTCTGCGCTGTATTGTTCTATGTTCTATGGCCTTTGATGATTGTTTCCACCAAATGGAATCAATTCACACTTCATGAAATACAATGGTGAAATTGACAGCAAAATGCCTATTCTGTAACAGGAGAAGCAGAATGGCAGTTCATATTGAGAATTTTAGATCCACCTTGCCTGAAAATGCTTCAATGTTCATGCAAAAATAATGAGAATTATGCCAGCTTTTTCAACTTTCAAGTCTTTCCAATGTCACACAATATCCACTTTCAGAAGAAGCCAGAAGCAAGCATTCATGAGCTGCTGTAACAGAACCAAAGACAGCAGAAAGACTCCCGTTTCCATTTGTCCATTAGGAAACAAAAGAATGCACTGCAAATTTACAAGTGGGCAATAAAGTGACACCCACATTGCATGAACAAACTCAATACCTTAAAGCTACTGCTTAAGACAGTCCCAAAATAATTAAGGATCAACTAGATACAACTACTTTTTCTCCTGGTGTGCAGAATTACTGAAGCGTTACAACCCAAAAAAGGCCATCTGGCCCATTGTGCCTGCTCTGGCCCACCAAGTGAGCATCACACTGAATCCCATTGACTTACCATTCCTCATACCCTTGCACATTGCCGCTAGTCAAACGATCATCCAATATCTTCTTGGATGCCTTAACTGAATCTACCTCCATATTTCTGAGGAGCATATGCCAAGCCCAAACCATTCCTTGTATATTTTTTCCTCACTCCACAACTGTCACTTTTGCAAATCACTTTAAATCTACACTCTCTTGGTCTTAATTCTTTTAAAAGTGAGAACATTTCTCCTGATCTACTCTATCCAGCTTTTCAAGATTTTAAAAATTTCAATCAGATTCCCACCAAGCCTTTATCTCTCGAAGGACAGCAGCCCCAACCTCCCCACTCCATCCTCATTATTGAACTTTCTCAGCAACGGAACCGTTCTTGTAAACCTCTTTTGCATTTTCTCCAATGGCTTTACATCCTTCCTATATTCATAGTCATATAGCACAGAAGAGGCATTTGCCTCATTGAATCCGCGCCAACCTATTTACACGAGTCCCACTTTCCAGCACTTGGCCTATACCCTTGAACGATATTACATTTCTAAAGTTTGTGATGTTTCTTGTCTCTCATGCCCACCGAGGCAGTGCATTCCAAACTTCCACCATCTTCTGGGTGAATTTTGTTTTCCCAACTCCCCTCTAAACCTCTTGCCTTCCACCTTAAAATTATGTCCTGTGGTCATTGACCCTTCAATTAAGGGGAAAATCTGTTTTCTATCCATCCTGTCTATGTCCCTCATGATCTTATTCACCTCAATCAGATCCCTCTCAGCCTTCTCTGCTCTGAAGAAAACAACCCAAGCCTATATAGCCTTCTTCATAGACAAAATGCTCGACCATAGGCAATATCCTGGTGAATTTCATCTGTACCTCTTCCAATGCAATCACAATCTTCCAATACTGCAGAGATGACACACATTACTCCAGACGTGGTCTAACCCAACTTCTTGTACAATTCCAACTTAACCGCCCTGCCTGTATAATCTACGCCTCAACTGAGCAAAATAAGTATACCTTACACCTTCTTAACTATTAACCTATTAACCTTTCATTCTGTCTTCAGGGATTTGTGGACAAGTATCCCAGGATCCCTATATTTCTCTGACCTTCCTAGTGTCCTGCCATTTGACTACTCCTTTCTCTTGTTACTTCTTCTAAAGTGCATCACCTCTCACATTTCAGGGTCAAATTTCATCTGCCCAGCTGACGAACCCTTTTATATCTTCCTCACGATTAATCACCCAGCCAAACATCATGTCATCAGCAAATTAACTTTTCATCCCAGCCCTGAGTCACAAAAACAGCCTTTTACCGTTACTTGTCCCATTAAGCTAATTTTAGATCTATCATGCCAAGTTAACTTGAATTCCACGTGCTTTTACATTCTTTATTAGTCTCCACGTGGGACCTTGTAAAAGGCACTGCTAAAATCCGTATAAAAGACATTAATTGCACCACTTTCATCAACACACCCGATCATCTCTGAGAAATTCAATAGACAAGACCTCCATCTGAAAGCTATGTTGACAATCGCTGACCAAACCTTGCTTCTCCAAGTGGGGATTTATTTTCCCCTTCAGAATTTTCTCCAGTAGTTTCCCTACAGATCTTAAGCGCTCACTGGGCTATAACCTCCTGGTTTACCTCGACCACCCTCCTTGAAAAGTGGAACCACATTAGCTGTCCTCAGTATTCTGGCACCTCACTTGTGCTAGGTTTGCTAGGTTCATTAAAGTGGTAACAAGCAGGACAGATAAATGGGAAGCAGTGAAATACATTTAGATTTTCAGAAGGCACTTGTGTTGCGAAGTTGGCGTAGTACTTGTGGATTGGAAGGCAGGCCGTTAGAATTTGTAAAATGATGTGGGGGGATGCATGGTCCATTTACAAGTTTTTTTTGAGTTTGGAGAGATTAAAAAATATCTGCAGGCAGCAGATGCACAGACCGTTATTGAAATTGGAACTTTGCACCAAAAGGCTATACTGTTAGCAGGCAACGCCGCATTTTTATCAAGACAACAGGTTTTTGAATTTAGCCAATTAAATGAAACTAGGTCCTAGACATCAAAACCCAATTAAATCTATATCTGATGGTTTTGACAACCTCGGACTAATCCTATTTTAAGAAATTAGTAGGTCATCAAGGGTATATTTTAAAAAAAAGGGCATTTGAAGATTGGTGTGAGAGCAAACTGCCATCTGTTAAGAGAACAGCTCTCAACAACCATCAGCTCGAATCTAAGCTCCCAAAGTAAGCACCATCTAAATAAAGGTAAAACAGCACTCCTAGCTAATATTCCTGACACAAGAAAGCATTCCTGACTGGACGACAGCAGAGAAGGCAAAAAACATTCCAGCAGACTTATTCTGGCTGTGATTTCAACAGACTGAATATTAAGTCTTTTTTTAAAAATTAATTTGTTTTATGTAAGTGGGACTTGGAACAGCATACCATTAGAATTTTTTTTTCATTTGGGAAGTTAATAGTTATGAGGGAATGGTTTGATTTGTTAGTAGTTCTGTTAATTTGTTCACTGTAAGAATTAGATAAAATAAAATTGTTACTTGTTGATTATAGAGTGACTGTCAGGAGTTCATTTCATTTAACCTCTCCTTTATAACAGATTGGGGGGGGCGGGGTGTGTGAAAGGCAGGTTATACCACTTTCATACTTCCTTTAACAGATTACGAGGTGAGGCGAGCTTCTCTGAGGGTGGGGATCATCTCCACTTCGTAACATTTGATAAGGTACCACACATTAGACTAGTTAAGTGCCCATGGTGCTGAGGATAGTAAAAAACAAAAGAACTGCAGATGCTGTAAATCAGGAACATAAACAGAAGTTGCTGGAAAAGCTCAGTGGGTCTGGCAGCATCTGTGAAAAAAAAAATCAGAGATAAGGTTCCAGGTCTGGTGACCTTACCTCAGAACTGAGCCGTTAACTGAATGGTTATGAACTTTATTTTTCTCCTTAGTTATGACTGCCATTAATTTAGGCACTGAGGTATGGTGTCTTTACTCTGTCAAGTGCCTTACAGTTGTCATGACTCTAGACAAAAATGACTGCTTGTGGTACCTTTGGCCTATCACAGCTAAGCCAAGTTCAGCTGTTACCAAACAGCATAGATATACATTGCTACAGGATGGCTTTGAATTACTTTCAGTCATGGAAATCAACTGATCTTTTCTCTCGACCACAAGTATCAACTAATGACCCCACTTCTGTCTTGCCTGAAAACAGAAATCATTTATATGCATTACAAGTTTCTACTGGTTCAGTTGATAATACCCTTGACTGACTCAAAGTTGTAATAAAGGCTAGCATCCCATTAAGTGTTCCTAATAGCTTGCTGAACCAACTTGTTCGCCCTCAGTGACTTACTGGCAAGGACACACAAGGTCCACTTGTACATCCAAACTTTCCAACATTTAAGAAGCAATGTGCACATCTGTTCTTCCTACCTTACTGCCTCACATTTTTCCACATTATATTCTATCTGCCATGTTCCTGCCCATTCATTAAACCTATACAAACGTTCCTCATAACATACATTCCCACTTAGTTTCGTACCATCCACAAGTTTGGAAATATTACTTTTGGTCCCCAACTCCAAATCATTGATAGTTATTGTGAACAGCTGGGACTCAAGTACTGATACTTGCGGTACCCCAGAGTCTCAGTCTGCCAACATAAGGATGACGCATCTAATCCTACACGTGGTTTTCTGTCTGTCAGCCAATCTTAATTCATGCTGATCCATTGCCTCCTCTCTCACGTTCTTACATTTTTCTAACCAGACTCCTCTGGGGGACTTTATCAAAAGTGGTCTGAAGACCTAAGGCTACTATGTTTATTTGTTCTCCTTAAACAAATTGTGTTAGTAACGTCGTCAAAATGCTAAAACAAGTTCAAACATGGTTTCAGAAATAGGAGGAACAGCAGATGCTGGAAAACCTGAGATAACAAGGTGCAGAGCTGGATGAACACAACAGGCCAAGCAGCATCAGAGGAGCAGGAAAGCGGACGTTTCGGGTCTAGACCCTTCTTCAGAAATGGGAGAAGGGAAGGGGATTCTGAAATAAATAGGGAGACAGGGAGAGGCAGATAGAAGATGGATAAACGAGAAGATAGGTGGAGAGGAGGCAGCCAGGTCAAACAGGCAGGGTTGGAGCCAGTAAAGGTGAGTGTAGGTGGGGAGTTAGGGAGGGGATAGGTCAGTCCAGGGAGGACGGACAGGTCAAGGGGGTGGGGTGAGGCTGGTAGGTAGGAGATGGGGGTGAGGCTTGAGGTGGGAGGGGAGGAAGGGCAGGTTAGGGAGGTGGGGACAAGCTGGGCTGGTTTTGGGATGTGGTCAGGGGAGGGAAGATTTTGAAGCTTGTGAAGGCCACATTGATACCCTTGGGCTGCAGGGTTCCCAAGCGAAATATCAGGTGCTGTTCCTGCAACCTTCGGGTGGCATCGTTGTGGCACCGCAGGAGGCCCAGGATGGACATGTCGTCTGAGGAATGGGAGGGGAAGTTTAAATGGTTCGCGACTGGGAGGTGCAGTTGTTTGTTGCGAATCTCGCGTAGATGTTCCACAAAGCGGTCCCCAAACCTCCGCTTGGTTTCCCCGATGTAGAGGCGGCCACATTGGGAACAGCGGATACAATATACCACATCAGCAGATGTGTAAGTGAACATCTGTTTGATGTGGAAGGTCTTCTTAGGGCCTGGGATGGGGGAGAGGTGTAAGGGCAGGTATAGCACTTCTTGCGGTTGCAGGGAAAAGTGCCAGGTATGGTGGGGCTTGTGGGGACTGTGGAGCAGGTGAGGGAGTCATGGAGAGAGTGATCCCTCCGGAAACCAGATAAGGGTGGGGAGGGAAAAATGTCTTTGGTAGTGGGGTCAGATTGCAGATGGCGGAAGTACCGGAGGATGATGTGTTGGATTTAGAGGTTGGTGGGCTGGTACACGAGGACGAGGGGGATCCTGTTCTGGTTGTTACTGTGGGGAGGAATGAGTTGCGGGAAATGTGGAGACGCGGTCAAGGGCGTTTTCGACCACCGAGGACAGGAAGTTGCGGTCCTTGAAAAACGAGGACATCTGGGATGTACGGGAATGGAATGCCTCATCCCGGGCACAGATGCGGCGGAGGTGAAGGAATTGGGAATCAGGGATGGCATTTTTGCAGGAAGGCAGGTGGGAAGAGGTGTATTCTAGGTAGCTGTGGGAGTCGGTAGGCTTGAAATGGATATCAGTTTCCAGGTAGTTGCCAGAGATGGAAACAGAAGTCCAGGAAGGAGAGAGAGGTATCAGAGATGGTCCAGGTGAACTTAAGATTGGGGTGGGAGGTGTTGTGAAGTGGATGAACTTGGAATACTTAGAATCTAGAATACATCTCCCGCATTTCCCGCAACTCATCCCTCACTCCCCCTCCCCACAATAACAACCAAAACAGAATCCCCCTTGTCCTCACGTACCACCCCACCAACCGCCGAATCCAACGCATCATCCACCGGCACTTCCGCCATCTGCAATCTGACCCCACTACCAAACACACTTTTCCCTCCCCACCCTTATCTGGTTTCCCAAGGGACCACTCTCTCCATGATTCCCTGGTCCGCTCCACGGTCCCCACCAGCCCTACCACACCTGGCACTTTTCCCTGAAACCGCAGGGAGTGCTACACCTGCCCCGACACCTCCCCCCTCACCCCCTTTCCTGGTCCCAAGAAAGCCTTCCACATCAAACAAATGTTCATCTGCACATCTGCTAATGTGGTATACTGTATTCGCTGTTCCCAATGTGGCCTCCTCTACATCGGGGAAACCAAGCGTAGGCTTGGGGACCGCTTCGTGGAACATCTACGCTCAATTCGCAACAAACAACTGCACCTCCCAGTCGCGAACCATTTCAATGCTCCCTCCCACTCGTCAGATGACATGTCCATCCTGGGCCTCCTGCAGTGCCACAACGATGCCAGTCGAAGGTTGCAGGAACAGCAACTCATATTCAGCTTGGGAACCCTGCAGCCCAAGGGTATCAATGTGGATTTCAAAAACTTCAAAATCTCCCCTCCCCTGACCACATCCCAAAACCAGCCCAGCTTGTCCCCACCTCCCTAACCTGTCCTTCCTCCCACCTATCCCCTCCTCCCACTATAAGCCACACCCCCATCTCCTACCTCCCAGCCTCATCCCGCCCCCTTGACCTGTCCGCCCTCCCTGGACTGACCTATCCCCTCCCTAACTCCCCACCTGCACTCATCTTTACTGGCTCCAACCCCGCCTCTTTAACCTGGCTGTCTCCTCTCCACCTATCTTCTCGTTTATCCATCTTCTATCCGCCTCCCCCCCACCCGCCTATTTATTTCAGAATCCCCTTCCTCTCCCCCATTTCTGAAGAAGGGTCTAGACCCGAAACATCAGCTTTCCTGCTGCTCTGATGGTGCTTGGCCTGTTGTGTTCATCCAGCTCTACACCTTGTTATCTCATCAAACATGGCTTCTCATTCACAAATCTATGCTGACTATGCCCAATCAGATCATCTTCAGGTATTTATTTCTCACATCTTTGAAAATAGATTCTAGCATTTTCCCGACTGTTGATACAAGGCTAAGAGGTCTGAAGTTCCTGGCTTTCTCTCTTGCACCCATCTTAAATAATGGGGTGACATAAACTACCTTTGATCCTATTCTACAATTTGGGAGGTTAATGAGCAATGCATCAACTAACTCTTTCGCCATCTCCTTCAAAATTGTGGGATGTTGACCATCGGGTTTTGCAGATCAGTTAAGTCTCAGCCTCATAAGCATCAATAAAAGAGTAATGTGCTAAAGAAATTAATCATAGAATTCTTACAGTACGGAAGCAGGCCATTCGGCCCATCAAACCCACACCAACTCCTCTGAAGAGCATCCTACCCAGACCCATCCCCTACCCTATTCCTGTATGCTGCATTTCCCATGATCAAACCACCTCGCCTACACAACCCTGGACATTATGGGCAATTTTAGCATGGCCAATCCACTACACATCTTTTGGACTGTGGAAGGAAACCAAAGCACCCCCAGAGATAACTTTCATAGACACAGGGAGAACGTGCAAACTCCACACAGACAGTCACCCAAGGGTGGAATCAAACCTGGGTCCGTGGTAGTGTGAGGCAGCAGTGCTAACTGCTGAGCCACCATGCCACCCGCAGTTCTTTAGCTGATGTCCTTCAATTCCTTATTTTCCCTGGCCACTTGGATACATCTATTTCTGGGAGATTTCTTATGTCTTCCTCAGTAAAACAAAAACAGAAATAAAGACTTCTTTGCCATTTCTTTATTTCGTGCTTATAAAATCACACGACTTGGCCTATGATGGACACACATTTGTTTTAGCCAAACATCTTTTCAGGTTACTATAGAAGGTTTTACAGTCTGTTTTACTGTTTCTTGCTGGATTGCATTCACATTATACCATCCCTTACCGCCTGATTTTCTTTGTTCCGCTTTGTTCCATATTATAAAATCTGCTAACTTTATTGGCCTTTTCTTCTCGTCATACAATCCTAACTTTACTTTGTTAGCCATGGGTTTTGAGATTTTGCACCTTGGGAGAATGTATAATTGCTGCAAACCATGTAATATCTCTATAAAGACTATCTATTGCCTACATACGGTGATGGCTTTTACCATATTTCCCTAATCTACCATGGCCAATTTGACCCTCATGCCTTCATAAATTCTGCAACTCTCTCACATGCAAACAATGCAAAATTCTATCCTATTATGATCACTCATCTCTTAAGATTCTTTTATAATAAGATTGTTAGGTAGTCCTTTTTTAAGTACACAATACTAGTTTTATTTTCCCCAAAATCCTAAATGGTGAGTTGCATCGATTCTTGACTGAATTTTAGATGGAATTGTAAACAGAGGTCACAATCTATAGAGAAGGGTTGAAGAGTGAGCTGCACTACAACATACGATCACATCTACAATTCCCACAATCTGTTGTCAACACCAGCTGAACTGACTAAGGAGTGAAC
Organism: Ginglymostoma cirratum; assembly: GCA_024137785.1. Lineage (NCBI taxonomy): Eukaryota > Metazoa > Chordata > Chondrichthyes > Orectolobiformes > Ginglymostomatidae > Ginglymostoma > Ginglymostoma cirratum. Next base: position 1,034,135 of record JAHRHZ010000279.1, on the reverse strand, counting down.
TGAATGCTAGCTGCATTTTTAACCAGGTAAAAGGGGTGCCAATGAACATGCCAGTACCCAACTACCATGATGAGCCTACAACAAGAATTTGTGTAGAACACATACACATGAAAACACAGTTTCTACAGACCTCTGGCCAGTAGCAATCTCCCAACCAAAGTCTCATGAAACAATATAACTTTTTAACAAAATCAAGTTAATGGAACATAGTGTGCACAAATTGGCTGCGTCTTTGCATTGCAACAATGACTACAAATCAAACTAACTGATGAAGTGCTCTGATGAAGAGTCACCAGACTCGAAACATTAACCCTGCTTGCTCCCCACAGATACTGCTGTTTATAAATTTCTTGGCTGTCAATGCTTTTTTCAGGATATGAAATGTACATATAAATCAAATTGTTCCTTACTTGCCACAGTGACACTCAGCTCCCTGGTCTTCTCTCCAGCTTTATTTCTAGCATGGCAGATATAAATTCCAGAATCCTCTTCTGCTGTGTCATTGAAGATCAGCTCACTTCCTGCTTGGTAGACACGCCCTTCAGGTGGAACTTGTGTACCATCTCTATACCATGTCACAACTGGAGGGGGTAGCCCTCTGGGTGGTGGACAATTAACATGCTGAGTAGTATTTTCAATGAAAATCTTTGGACTGAACATCTGGATATTGTCGATTTCTAAGTTAAAAGAAAGATTGTTTCAGAAGCAGCTCAATAATTTCTAGTCACTTTTTTAAGTCTAGCTTTCCCTGCATCCTTATGGTTGGCTTCATGTTAATATTCATAGAAAACTACTTTTCAAAACAAGACTGTTGATGCCTCGTAAAAATCTTTCAGTAACTCAATATCCATTTGCTTTTTATAGCAAATAAATTACAGCACCAATATTTCCAGCTCTATTTCTATTTGTTCAAAACAACCCTTTGCTCTTTTCATTAATTGTAATGAGTTTCATTTGCATGAAGGAGCTTCTAAAATTGGTGTTTTAAGAACTATGTTTCTTTTTCATTCTGAGTAAAGAAAGACTCCCATGTTAATACGAAAATCACTTTCAAATAAAGACAACAACAAAAACTTGCAGATAAACATGCATTCTACGTGGCCAAAGGAAGCTAAAACATGGATTTTTTTGGCATCTGTATAAGTAGTAAGACTCAAGTCATTCCAGTTGGTTTTGCCTTGAAGGTTCCCCTTGCTTTGTAAAATGTACTGGATTAAGACAAGAAAACAAGATTAATATCCAAGATTCCTTAATAAATAGCCTGCTTCCTTTACAAATAACCAGTACCACAAGTTATTTCAATTTCTCTCAGCTGTACAATATAAACATGGAGTACTATTGCAAATGGTTCACTAATGTACTTTTGAGAAGTACCTGCCCTAATAACTGCAGTGCCATACCAACATGAAACATCCTCAGCTGAATGAGTAAGCAATGGCCTGGTGGCATTATCGCTGGACGATTAATCCAGAGACTCAGCTAAATGTTCTGGTGATCTGGGTTTGAAATCCACCACAGCAATAAAAATATCTGGGATTAAGAATTTACTGATGACTGCGAAGCAGATTGTTTGAAAAACCCATCCGTTTCACTAATGTCTGTCAGAGAAGGAAATCCTCCATCCTCACCTTGTGCAAACTGCATGTGACTTCAGAGACATAGCAATGTGATCGCCTAGGACGCCACTCAGTTGGATCAAATCGCTGAAAATTTAAACAAAGGAAATGAAACCAGACCACCACCTGCATTGACTTAGGTACCGGCAAAAACAGCCCTGTTGAGCCTATCAACATTTCAGACACTACGGTCACCATCCTCGGATATATCCTGCCCCACCAGCAAAACAAATCAAGCACAGGTAGTGACACAGTAGTATACAGTTGGGATGGAGCTGCCCTGGGAGTTCTCAGCATTTCAGTCTCGTGGGCAAGAAAAACTCCTGCTGATTACCACGAACCGAGATCCCTCAACTATGAGCAACACTTGGGGAAAGCAGGGAGTTTGCAAGGGCACAGAATGTAGCTGGGGGGTTTCAACATTCACCACCAAGACTGGATTGGCAGCAACACTTCTGATCGAGCTGGAAAGGTTTGAAAGCTGCCAGACTCAGTACGTAACAGGTGATGAGGAATGAACAAAGAGGGCAAAAACATACTTGAACTCATCCTAAACAATCTGCCTGCTGCAGATGCATCCATCCATGACAACATCAATAAGAGTAACCAACACACAGTCCTTGTGGAGAAAAAATTCAGTCTTCACATTGAGAATACCTTAAATTGTGTTGTGAAGCGTGGTCACTGCGCTAAGTGGGTTAGATTTAATTTGGATAAATGCAAGGTATTGCACTTAGGTGAAACAAACATGGGCAGGACTTTTACAATTAAAAGTAGGGCCTTGGGTAGTGTTGTAGAACAGAGACACCTGTTATAGAGGTTATACAGGTTACCTGTTATTCAGGTAAATAATTCTTTGAAGTTTGCGTCAAATGTAGACAGGGTGGTTAAAAAGACATTTAGCACGCTTGCCTTCATTGCTCAGACTTTTCAGCATAGGAGGTGGGTCGTTATATTGAGGCTATACAGGACATTGGTGAGGCCTTGTTTAGAGTACTGTGTCTAGTTCTAGTTGCCCTGTTATAGGAAGAATATTATCAAGCTGGAGAGTGTTCAGAAAAGATTTACCAGGATGTCACCTGGAATGAAGGGTCTGAGTTATAAGGAGAGACTGGATAGGCTGAGCATGGAGCACAGGAGGTCGAGGGGAGACCTAATAGACGTTTATAAAATCATGAGGTGTATAGATAAGGTGAATGGTAGGTGACTTTTTCCTAGGGTCGGAGATTTCAAGACTAGGGGGCATACCTGTAAAGGTGAGAGGAGAAAGATTTTAAAATGACAAGGGGCAACTTTTATTTTTAAACAGAGTGGTTCATGTGTGGAATGAACTTCCAGAGGAAGTTGTGGATGCAGACACAGTTACAATGTTTAAAAGGAATTTAGATATGTGCATGAATAAGAAATGTTTGGAGGGATACGAGCCAAGCGGAGGTGGGACTAGTTTAGTTTGGGATTATGGTCAGCATGGACTTGTTGGACTGAAAAGTCTGTTTCCATGCTTTGAGATTATGACTCTATAACTCAAGACTAGGCATTGACGAGGCACTGTGGCACATCAACAGCAACAGAACCACACTGCAACACAATTTGCAAACTCATAACCTGGCATATCTTCACTCTACCATTACCATCAAGCCTGGGGATCAATCATGGGTCAATGAACAGTGCAGGAGGGCTTGCCAAGAGCAGCACCAGTCAAACTAAAAAACAATGTGTTGACCTAGTGAAGCTACAAAACAGGACTACTTGCATGTCAAACAGCATATGAAGCAAGTGATAGACATAGCTAAACAATTCCACAACCAAATAGTCAGATCTAAGCTCTGCAGTTCTGCCACATCCAGTCGTGAATAGTGGTGGACAATTAAACAACTCACTGGAGGAGGCAGCCCAACAAATATTTCCATTCTCAATAATGCAAGAGCCCAGCATGTCAGCGGAAAAGGGAAGGTTGAATCACTTGCAACAATCTTCAGTCAGAAATGCTGAGTTGGTCATTCATCTTGGCCTTCTCCAGACTCCAGCGTTACAGATGCTAGTCTTACAGCAAATTCGATTCACTCCACATATATCAAGAAACAGTCGGAGGCACTGGATACTGCCAAAGCGAGGGGCACTGACAACAATCCTGCAATAACTATGAAGATTTGTGATCCAGAACTTGCCAAACCTCTAGCCAAGCTGTTCTGGCACAGCTGACATCTACCTGACAATGTGGAAAATTGATCTGGTTCATCCTATACATAAAAAAACAAGACAAATCCAACACAGCCAATTAGTGCTGGATAAGACTACCCTCGATCATCAGTAAAGTGATGATAGCACTGTCGACGACATATTCCAAGCAGCACATGCTTAACAACAACAAGCTCACTGACGCCCAGTTGGAGTTCTGCCAGGGCCATTCAGCTCTTGATCTCATTACAACCTTGGTTGAAACATGGACAAAAACAGCGAAATTCCAGAGATGAGGCAAGTGACAAGTCCATATTTGACCAAGCACAGCAGCAAGGAACATGAACAAAACTGGAATCAATGGGAATCAGGGAGAGTTGCTCAGGGTAATGTCCTAGGCCCAACCATCTTCAGCTGCTTCAATTAATTTCACTCCATCATATGTCAGAAGTGTGATGAAATACTTCCGACTTGCCTGGATGAGTGCAGCTCCATCAACACTTTGGAAGACTGACACCATCCAGAACATGCAGCGCACTTGATTGGCACCATGTCCACAAACTTTCACTCCCTCCATCACTGAAACTCAATAGCAGCAGTGTGTACTATCTACAAGATGCACTGTAGATATTCAACAAATATCCTTAGACAGCACCTTCCAAATTCATGACCACTTCCATCCAGAAGGACAGGGCAGCAGACACATGAGAATACCACCACCTGCAAGTGACCTTACAAGTTACTCACCATCCCAACTTGGAAATATATTGCTGTGATTCAATGTCACTGAATCAAAATCCTGGAATTCCCTCCCTAACAGCATTGTGGATCTACCTATAACACATGGATTACATGGTTCAAGAAAGCAGCTCACCACCACCTTCTAAAGGGCAACTGGTGTTGGGCAATATAAAGGTGTCCCAGCCTGAGAGATCCAGATCACACAACAGAATAAAATAAATTTCCCTCTCAAATGACATCCTAGACCACACAGTTGTAACAATTCTCTAGGAGGCAAACAAAGAATAAAACAGGATGGATCAGAGCTGTGGGAGAAATGTTGCATCAGAAAACAAAAATGAGAGAGTCCAGCAGATTACAGTATTCATGGTTGAGGCCCTTATGGTGCAGTGGTCGCATCCCTACCTCTGAGCTGGAAGGCCAAGGTGACAGGTAACATCTCTGAACAGGCTGATTTGAAAATGTCTAATCTCAGATCGCTGGGTTGCTGACTACACAAACACGCTCCTGTATCTGTGGAAAATCTAAGTTGGTGTGCACTTGTGGTGCAATGGTAGCGCCCCTTCCTCTGAGCCAGAAGGGTTGTGTTCTTGTACCACCTGCAGGTCATGACCATCTCCAAAGTTTCAATCCCTCCCCGCAGTATTCAACGCAAATCTCCAAAAACCTAGAGTCAAAAACATATGGGTGGCACAGTGGCTAGCACTGCTCTTTCACAGCACCTGGGACAGAGGTTTGATTCCAAACTTGGGCGACAATGTGGAGTTTGCAGATTCTCCCCATGTCTGTGGAGGTTTCTGCTGAGTGCTCTGGTTTCCTCCAAAGATGTGTAGATCTGGTGGATTGGCCATGCTAAATTGCCCAATGTGTCCAGGGATGTGCAGGCTAGATGAATTAGCCATGGGAAATGTAAGGTTACAGGGATGGGATAGGTTAGGGGGGTGAGTCAATGTGGATTCAATGGGCCAAATGGCTGACTTCCACTCCTCAGGGATTCTGTGATTCCACTCTATATCTATTTCAGCAACAGAAACAAAACATGGTTCCTCAACAATATCAGAGGCTAGATATTGTGGCAAGTGGCTCAACTGATCTTCATCCAACCACAGGAGTCTTTTCATCAGTTGGAAGGCATAAGATTGGATTCCTTACAATTGACTGTATAGCAACAGCTAAACAACACCCAAAAACAAATCTCAAAACTGTCAGAGACCACATCTTTTGATTTTTGAATTGTGGACCGAAAATGAGCAAAATGGACAGATTTTAGAAGGGGAGAATGTAAAATAAGTTGGTTGCAATGTACAAACAAGTGAAGCTAACTGATGACTATCAGACATTGTTACTTTTTAGGGATAGCGAGTTTGTAAAACTGATACTCTCTGTTGTGAATTCAAGGGAGCTCAGCATAGTGACAAACCTCTGATTCGTCTGTCTGTAGCTTAACATCAATCCTGTGAGCGAAATGCAAATATAGGCAAGGAAAAACCACCAGAAGCTGGAGGAGAGGAAGAGGTACACGCAAGTGGTACGGGTGCCAGGGTCACAGATGTTACTCAGTGGCTGCAGGAAATTCTGAAGGTCAAAGATCATGTTGGTAACAGTGATAATAGATTCACACAGTGCAGAAAAGGCCCTTCAGCCCTTCAAGTCTGCACAGATACAACTACCATCAATGACACACTCATCCCAATTTCCAGCACCCTGTTCCATATCCTTGAATGTGATGATATTTGAAGGGCTCATCTAAATATTTTTTAAAGGTTGTAAAGGTTTCCAGCCTCCACTACCTTTCCAGGCGGTGCATTCCAGATTCTCACCACCTGAGTGAAAAGTTCCCCAAAATCCCCTCTGAATCAACTCCCGCTTACCCTAAAACTATCCCTTCCTGTGACCAACCCCTCAACCAAGCAGAACAGCTGCTCTCTATTCACCCTGTCCATACACCTCAATCTTACATACCTCATTTGTGTCATCCCTCAGTCCTCTTTGCTCTCAAGAAAACAATCTAAGCCTAGCTAGTCTCTCCTTACAGCATAATTTCTCCATCCCAGGCAACATCCTGGTGAACCTCCTCTGTAACACCTCCAGTGCTATCACATCCTTCCTGTAGTGATGTGACCAGACTGCACACAGTCATCACCACCAGCAATGCCTCGTAGATGAGGATGGCTGTCTTACTCTCCCAGGGTGAGCCCACAGGTGGCTGTACAGACTGATACAGCTCCCGCAGGCTGTTTCACTTGGGGCAGGTGGTGGTCACGGGAAGGGGTGGGCGGGGCATTGGTGTGGCAGCATGCTCCTCTCACTGTTTTTGCCTGGCTTTCATTTCTCCCCGACGGCAAGTTTCAAAGTGTTCAACACCTTCTCAGATGGTCCTTCTCCACTTTGGATGATCTTGGGCCAGTGATTCCCAGGTGACTGTGGGAATGCAGCACTTCACCAGTGAGGCCTTGAGAAGCATTGAAGTGCTTCCTCGGTCCATGTGGAGCCCACCTGCCATTTCGAAGCTGGGAGTACAGCACCTTATTGTGGAGTCTCGGGTCAGTCACGCTGTCGACATGCCCAACCCATCGTAGCTAATCAAGGGTGTTCAGTGCCTCGATGCTTGGGATGTTGGCCTGGTTGAGAATACTGACATTGGTGCATTTTTCTTCCCAGTGGATTCGCAGGATCTTGCGCAGGCAGCGTTGGTGGTACTGCTCCAGTACCTTGAAGTGTCTGCTGTAGACAGTCCATGTCTCAGAGCCATAGAGGAGGGTGGGAATCATCGCATCTCTATAAACCACAATTTTGGTGTTGGATCTGATGTTGTTGCTCTCGAACATCCTTTTCCTCAGGCGGCTAAAGGCTGTGCTAGCACAGTGGAGGTGATGCTGGATCTCTTCATCAAAGTACTGCACATAGTACTCCAGTTGGGGCCTGACCAACCACGTGTACAACTTGTTCTTATACCCTGTGCCATGACTGATGACAGCAAGTGTCCCATATGCCTTCTTTACTATCCTATACACATGCTCTGCCAACTTCAGGGATATGTGAATAATTACCCCAGGATCCCTCTGTTCCACTAAGCTACCCAGTGTCCTGCCATTTATTAAATACTCCCTCATCTTGTTTCTTCTTCCAAAGTACATCACCTCACATTTATCACAGTTAAATATCATCTGTCACTATCTTCCCATATGGCCAACCCATCTATATCTTCCTGTAACCTACAACCATCTTCTTCACTATTAATCACTCTTCCACTCTTGGTGTCATCTACAAATTTACTTAACATTTTCCCCACCATTTTCTTTTCCATTTATAATAAATAATAAAGGGTCCCAGTACTGATCTCAGAGGTCTGCACACTAACGAAATTAATTAGACGGAACATGGGTCCTAGTTTTTTTGTTCCCGTCTTCAATCAAGAACACGAGTACACAATACTCGTTCAACGTCTCTCCCATGCCCAGGTACATCCGATGCTTCCTTTAGTTATTCTTATAGGAACCGGAGCTGCCCGTTTTCACATTTCTTTTTAGTTTACACCCATGTTCCAAGTTCCTCATCTTTATTAGAATTTTAAGCATCCTTTGCGACATTCCAAAATTTTCCAAATTTCTGACCTACCATGAATCTTCACGGCATTGGACACCTTTTCTTTCAGTTTGACACTATTCACAAAGATCCTTTCATTCGGCCTTTACACCATTTTTCCCTACTCTGATCTTACTTGTCGGTGCACTCGTTGGTATAACTTATCCCTTACTCTGTCACATGCTGGCCATTATTACTTGTATTCCTACACTGCACGATTGCCTTGTTTTTTCTGTTTAACATTTTACATGTCACCACACAAGAGCATCCCATTACTATTATGTTTCAAATCCTCTTCACTGCTCCATGTATTTGATTCATAAGGATCCTGAACAGAACCAACTGCATAGCCTGACTAAAGAGAGGAGCATATGTCCTTATATGCAACAGTTAAATTGCGATAAGTTTTAATGCAGCAGAAACTGGTCATGTGACCCATTGACACTCACTTCGTTCCTCACTACAGCAATCAAACACTAATGCTGTATTGTCCTTAATCTTCCTCTATTTAAATAGTTGATTGAAACTTCCCCAAAAGATGCAGTTAACTTCTATTCAGTTATGTCCAGGAGACCCTTCCTCCAACAAATTACTATAGACAGAGGAGTAGAAAGGATGAACAAGAAAGTGAGCAGTTGGTTCTTTTGAGTATTATTTTATCCGTACCACCGTCTTCACAGTCCAATGTGAACAAAGTGGTTAAAATTTAAATATTTACAATATATTTCATTCTTACCTGCCATTCGCAGTGCAGCTTCCAGCGTAACAGGCTTCCCTCTTGGACCCCGACCAATACATTTATATACACCAAAGCTGCGAGATTTCACATTGGTAAGTAGTAGAGAGCCGTTAGCAAATATAGTAGTCCTGAGGAGGAGAATATTCAGGTTAACTATAGCTTTGCATTTCCTACAATTGGTATTTTTGCAGTTTCCATGCCCTGAAACATCAGTATGCTAAGATGTGGCTCCGTCAACTGTTTTAGTCAGTTGTGGGAGCACTTTCACTTTGGAATTGCGTAGATCTTGAACCTTCTAAGGGTTGGAGCATTAAAGGCCAAGGCTGACATTCTAGTGTGATACTGAGGATAGACTGTGCTGTTGAAAGTGCTCTCCTTCAGAGGAGACTAACTGGTCATAGTTTGCCTGCTTGAGCAGATATAAAATCTTATTTTGAAGATGGGAATCATCATGCAGGTATTTTTATTCCTCAATCAACAAGATTATCTGATCGTCATCATATGGCTGTGCCTGGGAGTATGCCAAGTCCAAGCTGACTGCTGCATTTCCTGTAACAGCGTGAGCAGTAAGACAGTTAAAAAATTATGCTTGTGGTTGAGGTACTACGAGTTTCCAATGATCATAAAGTGATGTATAAATACATGCTTTTCTTTCTTTGCTTTCTAGATATACATTAGGCTTCACGGTGAAGTCAAATAGTGAATGTTAGCAATCAAGTCTACAGCATCCTTTTTCCCTCATCCAACATTCAAATTACTGCACTTTGTAGTCTGAATCACCAACAGCAATCAAAAGCAAGAATTTTGGGTACTTTTTCTCCACTTGCTCACAAAGTTTTAAGCCCCATTTGTTGCCCAAGCGGAGGTAAAATACATGACAAAGCGGAGGCTTTCTAGATTTTTATCATTCATTCATCTTCCCTGAACATTCAATGGCATTACTATCACGGAATACCCCTCTATCAACATCCTAGGGTTACCACTGACTAAACACTCGACTTTACAGCCACAAACATTTTTGACTACAAGAGCAGGTCAGAAGCTAGGAACTGTGCCGTAACTGCACCCCAGATTTCCCAAAACCTTAAAATTAATAATATTAATTACCTCACAGTAAAGACATTCGTAGTTTGCAGTGTTCACTATATGATCAAATCATGTAGTTTGAGGAAGAGAACAGTGAATCGAATACAAAGACTTTAAACTTTAATAAGGGCTTTATGATTGCTTTAAAGAGAGTTTAAAAAGAGAGTGAACTGGGATTTGTAGGATGATTTGCCTAATTTGTGTTTTAGGGAAAATGCTGGAACTTGTTAAGGAAATTATAGCAGGGCACTATGAAAATCTTAAGAAGTTTTATGAACGAAAAATTGGGTTTGAATAATTTGAAGTTTGTTTAAAAGGAAGCAATAAGCAATACCGATAAAGGGAACTGGTGTATGTACTTAGATAACCAGAAGACATTTAATGAAGTGTCACATTAAGGGTTACTATGCAGAAAAAAAAGCTCATGGTGTAGAGGACAATATATCAGCACAGACAGAGGATAGATTAGCTGATAGAAAGCATAGGGTGAGCATAAATGAGTCATTTTAAAGTTGATGATGTGTGATGAGCATGTGCCAAAATTATTTATAATCCATTTCTACAACAGAAGCTGGAGGACAGCACCTTCACTTTAGTTTCAGCACTCCACAGATCACCACATGAAACTACTTGTTCTGACTACCAAGATGATCTGTTGTTAGATATCTTTCTGACATCAGGATTTAAACAGATCTATCAACCATATTTATTATTAAACACCATGAAAAGAGTTTATCAACAAACAAAATTTACCAGCATTGCTTAAAAACGGAGTCATTTTATCAAAGCTTTCCATCTTGCACTCAATCAGGACAATTTGCAAGAATACCAAGACAGGGCGACATGTTTGAAATGGATATTCGAATGAGCTCTCTTTCTTCAATATACTAGTTAAAAAATCAGCTGGGGAAGTAGGCAATGCTTCTTGGGATCCAAGTGAAAAGGATGCTGTTTTCACAGGAAATAATTCTCTGCAACCACATCATGAATGGCCAAAGTTGCATGCCCTACATTGTCCCAATAAATAATCTTGTTAGGTCTTTTCCTTCTTCAGTTTCTTAAAATGAAAGCATGCTGTCTAACCTCCTTAACAGTTCAGTGAGTGCTAGCTAACCAGCTGTAGGGGGTTTGGTTTGGGAATTGCTTTGTTCTCCTTCTATCCAATTCTCATTGTCCCTTCCTTATTAGCTGACATAATATTTGCTTTTCCTGTTCCAGATATTGAAAATATGTTACAACAAATTGGTGACAATTTATTTTCCCAGCAATCAAGGTTGACAATTAGATAAAATACTTGACCAATTCTTTTGGCTACCCTTTATAAATCACTGAACCATGCTTTCGATAGTTCACCTTATAAAGGCAACTGAACTAACACTTCATACCAATTTAGTTGTTTGGTTTGGACATGCTTCTTGACTCATTACTTTATGTACGCTTGCGATGCTCCAAGTTGTTCCTGAGCTATTTTACAGGATCCTGTGTGTTAATTCAGAAACAATGATGCGTAGCTTAACATGGATGACTCATTCTTCAGTCCTAAAAAGTCATCTTTGACTAATTTCAGAGGTCCCCTTACCTCATGCCCATCTACTAATATTGAGGACGAAATCCACTAAATACACTAGGTGAAGTCCATATGGCGAACAAATGAAATTCCAGTCCTTGGAAATCATGAAAATACTACAGACAGTAATGACAGTATGGCCTGATCGCCTTTCTGAGGGTTTGATGGTATCTCTAAAGCTCAATTTGTCTGTTGGTGGTATGCCGAGAACTTCAACTGTATTATACCATGGCCATCTGCATCTTCCAGAAAAGTATTAGAAATAAAATTGGAACCTTGGGATCTCCACTGGTAAACCATAACTAGTAAAGAACTCCGCTAAATTCTTTACCACTACCTTAGCATAAAAGTACTGCCTCTGGGAAATGAGTAGCCATGTCTATCATGAGACCATAAGACATAGGAGCAGAAGTCGGCCATTCAGTCTATCAAGTATACTCAGCCATTCAATGATATCATAGCTGATATGACAATCCTCAGTTCCACTTGTCCACCTATTCTCCGTAACTCTTGATACCCTGACTGATTAAAAGTCCATCTACCACAGCCATGAAAAAAAAACAAACCAGCCTTTACTGGAATAATTTCATGCAGACGCCACAGATTCCCCGCTACCCTCAAAGAAAACCCTCTTCTTCTCTACCCTGACAGTGTGACCCCTTACTCTAAGATTATGCACTTTGGTACGAGAGAAAACAACCTCCTAACACCCACCATGTCAAATCTCCTTAAGAATTTTGAGAATTTCAATAAGCTTGCCTGGGTGTCGGCCTAACCGACCCAACCTCTGGTTACAAGACAAAACACTCTATATTCTGGTCAACCTAGTGAATCTTGTCTGGACTGCCTCCAATTCCAGAATATTGTTCCTTCAATAAGAGAACCAAAACTGTTCATACTAGTTGTGGCGTCTAACTAGTGTCCTGTATAATTTTAGTCAGCTTTGCCTAATTTATACTCTATTCCCTTTGAAATAAAGGCCAATTGTCCATTTGCCTTCCACGAGGGCTTCAAAATCCCCCTCTGCTGCAGCTTTCTGCAGTCACTCAATTTAAATAATACTCAGGTCTTCTATTCTGAAGAAGTGCATAACCTCACATTTTCCCACATTATGTTGCATCTGTCAAGTTATTGTCCACTTACCTAACCTCTCTATATCCCTCTGTCGGACTGTATCATTGTCACTGCACAACTTCCCATGTGTTTGTCAACCATAAACCTGAGGATTGTACATTCCCTGTCTTCATCAAAGTCATTAATGTAATTGTAACTACTTATTGTAAATAATTGTGGCCTAAGGCACTGACCCCTGTAACACTATTAGTTACAGGTTGTCATCCCAACATCCTTATCCCAACTTGGCCTTTTACTTGTTGATCAATCCTCTATCCATGCTAATATACTACAGCAAACACCATGAGCTCTTACTATCTACCTTATTGAACATCTTTTGAAAATTCAAATATCTTTCATCTCCAGTTTCCCTTTTATCTATCCTGCTCATTACCTCAAAGAACTGAAATAAATTTGTCGGGCATCATTTCCCTTCCATGAAAGTTGTTACTATGGCAGCTTTGCAATCATCCAGGGATTTTCCAGAATCTAAGGATTCTTGGAAGATTACGATCAATGCATACTATATCATAGTGAGGACGTATTAGTGTACTGTTTTTGTTTTCAGTAATGAATTCACATAATCCACCAACACCAAAACTCCCTCAAAGCCGCATGGCTGCGCACACAAAGGGTCTGCATATGGGATGTCGATACCATTCACAGCACTGGCTTCAGACATTGCTGCCAAGCACTGTAAGTGGGAACACTGACCAACACCTTACTCAATAGTTCCTTAAAACTAACATGTTGAATTAAAGTTGTGGCTTTGATTACAACCTGCGCACATGTGGCATTCTTTTATGAAACTGCACCATATTCTCGTGAAGACCTGGCCAGTTAAAACATTGAATTGTAATGTGCTTATATCTTCCAGATTTAAACACAGACTGCCTTTGGAATTTTATGGGCTATTCTTAATACTACTTGGCAATAAGTGGGAAGTACCCAACTGGTGAATACCCATCTGCAAGTCTTCATCAAAAACTGGTTTTTATTATCAAAAGCACTGGCTTCAACTTCAGTTTGAGTTGATTTTCTTTTATTCGTTGATTGAATAAGGGCATCACTGGCTGAGCCAGCATTTATTGCCCAGCCTTAGTTGATCATGAGAAAATGGTGGTGAGTTGCCTTCTTGAACCACTGCCATGCATTTGGCGGAGGTAGACTCAAAATGTGATTAGGGAGGGGGCTCCATGATCATGACCCAGCGGCACTGAAGAAAGGGTGATATGCTTCCAAGTCAGGATGCTCAGTGGCTTGGAGAGGAACTTCTAGGTGACCGTGTTCCCGTGTTTCTGCGATCCTTGTTCTTCCAAATGGCAGTAGTTATGGGTTTGGAAGGTGCTGTCAAAATAACCTTGGTTAATTGGGCTACTTTATTTAATACTTGATCTGCTTGCAGAACCTCAAACAAAGACACATTTAAAATGTCCTTTGAATTATTCAAATGCCAAACGTTTCAGATAACCAAATATCAGCCAGTGGTGCCAATTCGCCCTCTGATGACAAATTTTATTTAGCTGTCGTTTCAGTTACTACACATGAAGGAAAACTTCCTGTAACCTTTTCGTGTACTGTTCTCTCCCACCGAGTTCACTTGGCATTTCCAAGACTGGAGAAGCTACAACTTTTGTCCACATCAAATTATTCCCTTGTCAACTATGTCTACACAGAAACTATAGTTTCTGTACAGTTACTGTACCAGACATTAGGTCATATCCTAGGTGTGCTTGATACAAGGGTATGGGTATATACCCAACCACTAATACAATTTACTAAAATGTTGCCATTTGTGTCAATCGATGTAAAAATCGTGCTTTCTTCTGGCAAAGTGTTCACCAAAAATGACCTCTTCTAAAGAAGCTACTCCTAAAGAATCCACAAAACTTGAAACAAACTCCATTTTACACCAAAAATCAAAACGTATATCCTCCAAGCAATATTAAATATAAGGCACACTTATTGCACTAGATCATTGTCTTGGCTGAAGAGACCAAATGTACTGTTGCTAAATTTACTGACAATACAAAGATAAGTTAGATTGTAAATTGTCAAGAAGACAACAGTGGTCCACAGGGGGATGTGTATAAACAGGTTAAGCAAGTAAGCAAAAATTATCCAGATGAGCAAATATGGGAAAATGTGAACCTGTCCACTTTGACAGGAACAGAAAAGCAGTGCATCATTTAAGTAGGCAGAGATCACAGACCGCTGAGGCACAAAGGGTATCCAGGTGCTCGAACTGCAATAAGTTATTCTGCAGATAGAGCAAGTGATTAGGAAGGCAAATTGAATGTCATTACATTTAGGGGCAGGGAGAAAGGAAACAAGTGAAAAAAAAGACAAAATACATTATGCTCACTGATGCTCAATGTGTTCTCTAGTGGAATATGCATTTAGCACCACAAACCGTCATCAATAATATATGTCCTGATAATTTTATCCTTACTATTTTAATTACCGCTCGTTGATATCAAGAACTCAGGAACAAAAACCTTTACCGTGAGGAATTTTGGATAATGGAATCATCAAATAACCATTCCTGTATTGGGGGAGGTGTAGCAGTAAACTGACAGTGAAAAATGGCATCTTCTTTTTTGTTGACAATCTGTTCCTTAGGTCGGATTACAGGTTGCGGAAAGCTGGCATCTATAAAATACAGTCACAGATAAAAGTCAGATTACATTACATAAAACAAAATAACTTGGTTGTTTGAGATAACAAGGTGTAGATCTGGATGAACACAGCAGGCCAAGCAGCATCAGAAGAGCAGGAAGGCGGACGTTGGTTGTTTGCTACAGTTTCATTTATTTGGATCACAGAGAAAAAGATAGCATTCTTCTGAGTTAGTACGTGGGTATATTACCTTAAATGAAAACCTTACAAGTTGCAAGAATTAAAAAGGTGGGCAATGTCTAAATAAGAGTATCTATAAAAGGGCATAAATCAACAGAGATTTTGAGATGCAGGTAAACATATCATTACAGGTTTGCTCATGGTCGAGGGTACGGTAATAAAGAGCAACAGGAATGTGGTGATACAGTACTAATGCCCCTAGACTAGCAATCCAGAAGACCAGACTAATTTTCTGGAGAGTGGAATTTGAATTTTATTAATCAAACTGAATTGAAAGCTAGTCTCTATTAGTGTCACGCATGCAACTACTTTCGATTGTTGTAAAATCCCATCTGCTTCATTTAAAAAAAACTCAGATAATTAATAGAAAGCAGAACTTTAAGAATGGGAGATTCAGAATACAAACACTCTCGCAGTTATACAGATAATAATCAGACTCCACTCATGTATTTAGTTTTGGGAATAACTTGGCAAATAAATACCAGTTTTGACTTGAGCCCAGCAATGACTTACTAGAGTTATAAATGGGGTTAACAGATTTAACCACGGGCAAAATCTGGTAAAATAGGGCTAAATGAGATCAATCCAAGTGATGCTTTTGCTTCCAGTACACAAAAATAGCAGAGTGACATCAAATGGAGTTTTGCAGATTTGAAAGACTGTAAATTTCGAGCATCACTTTAACACTAGGTCAGCAAAGACACAGATTCATAGTGCAGAAAAGGCTGCAACCCACTGAATCTACACCAACATAACTACCACAAAAGGTGCACTAATCCCAATTTCCTGCACTTGTCCCTTACCCTTGAATGATATTTCAAGTGCTCGCCAAATATTTTACCCTCTCTTGATTGACCCCTCAACCAAAGGGAACAACTGCTCTCTATTCACCCTGCGCATACCCGTCATAATCTTATACACCTCAATCATGTCCCCCCTCAGTCCTCTTTGCTCGAAAGAAAATAATCCAAGCCTATCAAGTCTCTCCTTAAGGCTCAATTTCTCCATCCCAGGCAACATCCTGGTGGGCCTCCTCTGTAACCCGTCTAGTGCTATTACATCGTTCCTGTAGTGATGTGACCAGAACTGGACACAGTACTTCAATTGTGGCCTGATCAACCATGAGTATAACTCCTTGTTCTTATACCCAGTGCCATGACTGATGACAGCAAGTGTCCTATATGCCTTAACTATCCTATACACACACTCTGCCAACTTCAGGGATCTGTGAATAATTACCCCAAGATCCCTCTGTTCTACTAAGCTTCCCAGTGTCCTTCCATTCATTAACTAATCCTTCATCTTGATCCTTCTTCCAAAGTGCATCACCTCGTAATTATCTGGGTTAAATATCATCTGCCACTGGTGTACCCATCTGGCCAACCCATCTATATCTTCATGTATCCGACAATCATCATCTTCACTATTAACAACTCTACCAATCTTGGTTCATCTGCAAATTTGATGAACATTCTACCCACATTTTCATCTATATAATTTACGTATATAACAAAACGGATCCCAGTACTGATCCTTAAAGGTAGAAAAAGGATTCAAGACTCAGGTTAGAAGTACAGTCGATGTGACTTCAGGTTACAAATTTGTAAGGAGGTCTCAATTATCTGTGAGAATAATAGGGTGGTTATGGTACAGGATTTTGATTTTCTAAATACAGGCGGGGTCTGCCAGAGTGTTGAGGGCTTGGTTGGAGACGAATTTGTTAAGCATGCACAAGAAAATTTTCTGATTCAGTATACGAATGTATCTGCTCGGAAGGCGCAAAATTTGACCTACTCTTGGGAAATAAGGCAGGGCAGGTGACTGAGGTGTCAGTAGGGGAGCACCTTGCAGCCAGACCATAATTCTATTAGTTTTAAAATAGTGATGGAAAAGGATAGACCAGATCTATAAGTTAAAGTTCTTCATTGGAGGAAGGCCAATTTTGATAGTATTAGTCAAGAGCCTTCGAAAGTTGATTGGGGCGGATGTTTGCAGGTAAAGGTAAACAAGAGTCTAGAGAGAGTATGTCCCTGTTAGGGTGAAGGGTAAGGCTGGTAGGAGTAGGGAATGGTGGATAACTAGAGAAATTGAGGTTTTGGTCAAGAAAACGAAGGAAGCGTATGTCAGGTATAGACAGCTGAAATTGAGTGATTCCCTAGAAGACTATAAAGGCAGCAGTATATTTAAGAGGGAAATAAGGAGGGAAAAAAGGGGACATGAAATACCTTTGGCAAATAGGGTTAATGAGAATCCAAAGGGATTCTAGAAATACATTAAGGACAAAAGGGTAACTAAGGACAGAATAGGGTCCCTTAAAGATCAGCAAGGCCATGTATATGTGGAACAGCAGGAGATGGGAGAGATACTAAATGAGTATTTTGCATCAGTATTTACTGTGGAGAAGGATATGGAAGGTAGAAAACGTGGGGAAATAAATAGCAACGTCTTGAAAAATGTGCATATTAGAGGAGGTGATGCTGAACGTCTTAAAATGCATAAAGGTAGATACATTCCTGGGTCCTGATCAGATGTACCCGAGAACTCTATGGGAAGCAAGGCTAAAGATTGCTGGGCCCCTTGCTAAGATATTTGTAACATCGAAAGCCACAGGTGAGGTGACGTAAGACTGGAGATTGGCTAATGTTGTGCCTCTATTTCAGAAAGATGGTAAGGAAAAGTCAGTGAGCCTGATGTCTTTTGCATTGGATCATTAAAATGTAAGAAAATAGTCTACATTTATGATTGATTGGTTTGTTAAAGATTGGGGCAGTTTGGTGACAATGTAGTTAGCACTGCTGCCTCTCAGTACTAGGAATCCAAGTTCGTTTCCAGCCTTAGGGAAGTGTCTGTGCGGAGTTGGCACTTTCTCCCCATGTGTGCATGGCTTTGCTTCGGGTGCTCCCGTTTCCTCACACAGTCCAAAAGTATGTCAGTTAATTGGACCAGCCATGCTAAAAATTGCCCCACGTAGTGTTCAGGGATGTGAAGGTTAGGTGGGTTAGCCATGGTATGAGTTTGGGTGGGATGTACTTCGGACAGTCAGTGCATGAAACAATGGGCCAAACTGCCTCTTTCTGCACTGTTAGGATTTTATGATTACGTTGTGAAGTTAGGTAGAGTATTTGATGTTTGCAAAATAATGGGGGCAGGGAAAAAAAAAAAGTGTGTGGTTCCTTTAAAAGATTTGAAGACTTAAAGAAAAATTCTGTAGGCAGCAGCAGATGCACAGTGAGTTCCTGAAATTGAACCATTGTAACAAAAGGCTACACTGTTAGCAGGCAAGACAGCATTTTTATCAAGACAATGGGTTTTTGAATTTAGCCAATTAATTTAAACCAGGCCCTAGATACCAAAGCCCAAAAAAATTTAATTCTGATGGTTTTGACAACATAAGACCAATCTGATTGGAAGAAATTCATAGGTCATCAAGAGTGTAAAAGAAGAGGGCATTTGAAAATTGGTGTAAGAGTCAATTGTCATCTGCCAAGAGAACAGTTATCAGCTATAAGAGAATGAATCACTGGCTCTCATAGAATTCTCTAAGCTCTCAGAAAACCATCATCCAAACTAAAAGTATAGCGGCACTCTTACCTAATATTCCTGACACAAGAACTCAATGGAGAAAGATGTCCCTGACTGAAGATTAATGGAGGTAGTGCGGAGCCAGGATAAGTTTTAATTTATTTTTCTTATTCCTTTGGTTTATATAAGTGGGACTCTTACTTATTGGAACAGCATACCATCAGAAATTTAATCGGGAATAGTTAGTAGTTAAGGGCGAATTGTTTGGCTTGTCAGTAGTTCTGTTAATTTGTTTACCATTAGAGTAAGATCAATAAATTGTTACTTGTTAATTATAAAGTGAGCATCAGGGCTTTCTTTCATTTGACCACTCCTTTACAACAGATTTGGGAGGGGGAGTGGTGAGAGGCAGGTTTTACCACTTTTCACACTTCCTTTAACAGATTATGAGGTGAGACAGGGTTCTCTGGGTGTTTGGGATTTAGTTATCAGAGGAGGTTGACCTCTTCTTTGTAATAATTAAAAATATAAAAATTTATTTCTTTTGCACACCCACACTTTTTTTGTTTAAAGTGTGTATAAAGTTCTAGTTGACTAATCCATGAAGCAGGCTAATACTGTTTAATACCCTTCATATGCATTTTCCAGTGACCACACTGAGTAAATGGGAAAATAACTGTTTCACTGCAGCATTTTAGAAAAACAGATACACAATTTCAAGCATGCAAAAGACTGTTCTGCCTAGTTAATTTATCCAAGCATGTGTGCCCAATTGTCATCTCAATTTGGCGGTGGGAGGGAGATAAATTTAACTTTATTAACTTCTCCGAGGAATACAAATTTCTCACATTCTCTGAAAATATTAAGAAAATCAGTGGATCATCTTGAAGCAGGGCATCTCGGCACGAATCACTGTTAGTAGAGGCAAGTAACAGAGTGTGCTGCAGGAAATTTCAGATCTCAGTTAATGGTAATCATGTATTTCCATGACCAGAAATATAAAACACTGTAATACAAAGAGGACAGATGGAGCAGGAAGGTAGAAGAATTACTTTCAAATCTGAAAGAAATAAAGACGGGAGGAGAGATTAGTTTTTCTTGGTCATTTTTTCTTCTCTTAAACTACATTGAGGGAAGGGGTGGTGTCGTAATAACATCCCTGAACTAGAAATCCAGAGGCTCAGGCTAATGTTTTGGGGACAGGAAATCAAATCCCAAAAGAGCAGGTGGTGGAATTTTGAATTTCAGTTAATAAACCTGGAATTGAAAGCCAGCATCAATGATGGAGACCATGAAACTATGAACTTTTGTAAAGACTCATCTCATGAACTAAAGTCTTGCTGGGAAGAAAACTTGTCATTTTTATTCAATCTGGCCTACACATGACTCCAGATTCTCAGCTGTGTAGCTGACTCTGAAATAACTTAGCAAGTTACTCTGTTGAAGGGCAATTAAGCAACAACACCCATCTCCTATCAAAAGGATAGAAAAGCTGACATTTTTTAAAATCTTAATGACTGACCGCACACAAACACATAAGACTGAACATTCTAAGACAAACAGCATTACCAATGATCATATTGTAAAAACGTACTTATATTCTCATTTACACAGACAAGTTTCGCGGAGAGTTCATTGGGCAATTAATTTTCAAATTTGACCAGTTGTTGAAAAGGAGAGAAACTAAAAGGGTAGTGTCACTTGCGTGAGTCAATAGTGAAATTTAAATTCTGGAGATTCACAACTCAAGGCCTGAAAATGTTGGTCAAATTGGATATAATTAACCTATTTTTCCAGCAATACGATGGCCAATTACCTCTACATCTCAAGATGCCTAATTAGATCCAGAATTAACTTTTTTTTAAAAAAGCAAATCTAATTGTCTTTCTGGGACTCTTCCAAAAGTTCATTCTAAGCTATGATCCATAATTTTCAACATTACCCAAAAGGTCATGACTATTTTAAAAGTTAGGTGTTAACAGAGTATATTTTGGCTGCTCTAATACACTTTCCTGCAGCTATCCAGACCAGCAAAATTCAACTCTCATAACTTACCAATGATCATTAGGGTGAAATTATCATTGCTGCAAACATTTCCCACAGCATTCCTTGCGCAGCAGCAATAAACACCGTTATCATCAGGACTGGCACTTTTCAGGGTCAAACTGCGCTCTTTGCTGTTGAACGTGTAATGGCTTGCATCTGTTAAGTGGATACCATCTCTGAACCACTGCCAGTTGGGACTAAAGTTGAAGAAATAAAAACAAGCTGTCATGAAGCCAAGTTCAAAGGCAATGATGAAAACTTACAGAAGACGTGGAATGAAATTACAGATAGTAAGAACTGCCAATACTGGAGTCAGAGATAACACAATGCAGAGCTGGAGGAACACAGCTGGCCAGGCAGCATCAGGGGAGCAGGAAAGTTGATGTTTTGGGTCGGGATCCTTCTGAAGCTTTCCTGCTCCACTAATGCTGCCTGGAATGAAATTAAATGGAACGAACTGCCAGAGGAAGTGGTAGATGTTATAAGATTTAAAAGCCATTTAGATACGTACATGAATAGGAAAGATTTAGAGGAATATGGGCCAAGCACAGGCAAGAGGGACTCATTTAGTTTGGGAAACTTGGTCGGCATGGATGAGTTGGTCCGTAGAGTCTGTTTCCACACTATATGACTCTGACTCTATAAAAGATTTGGATTAAAATGGTGCATGAACCATTTGTGTCATAACAGAATCGTACAGTCATACAGCAAGGAAACAGACCCTTCAGTTCAACTAGTCCATGCTGGACATAAGCCCAAACTAAACTCATCCCACCTGCCTGGTCCAGGCCCATATCTCTTCAAACCTTTCCATTTATCCTGGTAAACAAGGTGAAAAGATGAAAAGAAATCAGCAAAACACTTGAACCACTTTCCCACAATTATTGCAGAAACAGTACAAAGAAACCACAGTGAAGAAAAACAGTACGAGAAAGATTTATAATGGAAGCAATAAAGAAAGAATGTGTTCGTCAAGATGCAATGACCGAGACCTAGCAAAGGGTAGATGTTCTACATCAAGAGTTAGGGGCATGATCACCATCACACAGTGAACGAACAATAATTTTTGTTTCTTATGACAGCTGTATGGCTGAACAGACAAAAGTTAAGTTGGGTATTCCCCCCAACGCTATCTTCAACATTCAGCCAGAAGGGCTCTATAGCTGTTCAATGCAAATAGCTCCAGTGCACTGATCTCTATTAGTTTCAGCCGAAATTGCAGTATGTACCATTAAGAACTTGCTGGCAGTGGTCTTAAATTTAATTTTTACAGGTTTGAAGCCATTTCCCACCTCCCCTCCCAACTCTTGTTCCACTTGCATTTAAGATTCAATTAATTTCCTGTTTGCAACTTTTCCTTATCATTTACTGTTTTTATTAGTATGAAATTCATAAATTGTGCATGTTTTTCACAGGCTCCATTCCAACCCAACACTTCCTGACCTCCTAAGCAGCTTTTTTCCTTTATACAATATTCCATTAAAAATTGGCAGAACGAATTCTACCTCTAAGTCTACAATTTACCGGTCAACTTGCCCAGCTACCCTCCTATCTTAAAACTCCTCCTCCTTCCCACAAGACTTGTACCACAGGTTAAAGGATTGTTTGCCAGTTTGAAACTGCAATGCTTGCATCATCTCTACTCATTAGATAACACAGTGTGGAGCTGGAGGAATACAACAGGCCAGGCAGCATCAGAGGAGTAGGAAAGTTGATGTTTCGGGTCAGGACCCTTCTTCAGAATTTGAAGAAGGGTCCCAATCCGAAACGTCAACTTTCCTGCCCCAACTGATGCTGCCTGGCCTGCTGTGTTCATCCAGCTCCACACTGTGTTATCTCTGACTCCAGCATCAGCAGTTCTTGATATCTCTACTCATTAGTCTTGATCTCTCCACATAATTTGACCCAACTAGCTGGCTTGTTCTATGTCATTACTGCAAATCACTTTCATGATAGGAAATTTGCTTGCTTTTCATGCCAGTGTCAATATTCATATGGCCAAGGTCTAATTTGTCTTTTCTTCTACTCCTTGTCTACAGGTTGCCTTGATGACATCACCTGTACATGTTATGGGTTCAGTTTCTGCATTTTAGGAACACCAAGAACTAATTCCCAACACCATGACTTGCTCTGTGTTGTCCGATTACTTGCCTGAAAGTCTCAACACCTTCCACTTTAACAGCAATGATTCAAACCCACTTGTCAACATGTCCACATTCTAACACTGCAAGTTGGATTAGTTCAGCTGGCTGAAAGGTTGGTTTACATTGCAAAATGATGCCAACATCATTTCAATTTCCTGATGACAACAAAAGTAGTACTCTCATCTACACATCTGGTCAGCTCTTTGAAAAAGTCCAATCAAGGTGGTCAGATGTGACCTCCCTTAACAAAACAATGTTGCCTGTTCTTGATTAATCCCTGCCTCTTCAAATGCACATTAATTCTGACCCTTAGAATTACTTCCAATAGTTTCCCATCACCTGAGTTTAGACTGACGGTCTTATTATTTCCTGGTTTATCCTTGCTTTCTTCGGAATTGTTCAATTCCTGCACCAACTGAGGTTACCTTGAAGGGTTTGCCTTCTCACCTCGCTTGAGGTGTGGTGACCCCATGGTTGAATCACCACCAGCCGTCTCGCTCTGATGAGAGCGCAACCCTGTGGTCTGGTAAGACTATGACAAACTTTATCTTTACCTTATTCTAACACCAAACTCCAAACTGGAAGTTGTTGAAACCTTCATTATTCTCAGTTTTGGTTTGGAACCGAGAACTGAAGTTAAACTTTGACTTGTGAGCAGCAGAAAACAAAAACTGATGTGTCTGGGAACTCATCCAAAGAGATAATTGCAGCTTGGTTGCCACTCCCAGAACAATACAGACTTTTTTTGGCACTGAGATGCATTGCACAGGGACTGGGAGCTGGTTGGACGTTGAATGGGTCAATTAAGGGCATAATGGCACTGGCCAGCCAAACAGAGCATATTGAAAATGAAAGAGAAACCATAGTTTCAACTGGTTTCACCTAGGTTTTGGGCAGAAGACAGCATGGAAGCTGCTAGACTGGAAGCTGTTTCATTTTATTCTCTGACTTCATACCTTGTTAAAAGAATTGTTTAAAGAACCCTAATCGGTAAGACATAAGTGAAAGTCTCCCATAGTCTGCAGAAGTTGCTTGCAAGAATCAGTGACTCAGAATTCAAGCAAGATACAATCCCACATAGGATTACATTGTATCATTCAAGGATTTCTGAAGAGCAAATACCCATCATGAAACCGTTGAGCTGGCAAATAACAATCCTTTATTCTTCTTTGAATACACCCCTCAACTGTGTCTACCCGTCCATCTGAGAGACAGATGGTGGTGTTTAAAGACTGGGCTTAGGTCATAGATATTATAATACTAAATTGTTAAGTTTTCTGTTTTAAGTACAAATTTGTTGTTTGATAGCTGTTGGAAAGCGACAAGAAAAGGACTGAAATCAAAGTTCTAAACTGGCAGAAGGCTGATTCGAAAAAAAGGTCAGATATGATTTAGCTAGAGTGGACTTGGAGCAGATACTTTTAGTTAAATCTGTCTCCGGACACATTCAAGGAGGAAATATGGACTGTACAGTGCCATAACGTTATAATAAAGACAAAGGGTGGTACCATAAGAGGTTATTTTGTCCTGGCATTTTTTTTGAAGAGAGGTTGTAAGGCAGAGGTATTGAACTTGCTACCGAAGACCACTTGAGTAAACAGCTTGTGAGGCCTTTGTTTTCTTTTTAATAAAACATCCTGATTGGGTGTGACCAGTTCTCTCAGATGCAGATTTCTGGGTTGTTTATTTTCTAGTAGTTTCGGTGAATGTCTCCTGGCTGCTACTCTCTCCGAATTTTCCCCTGGTGTCCTTTCCGCCTGGATTGGAGGACTGCACGTGAGAATCTATCTGAACTTTCCTTTTTTGCCAAGGCGTGTGTTTATGGGATGTTACTATATTGGAAAAGTTAAATAGTAATAGTTACTGTATCTATTATTGAGGTTGTAGACATGCTTCCCGAGCCAGTGGGTTTGGTTGCTAACTTATAGATGCTCCTACATAGCAACCCGGAACTGCACAAAGCAGAATAGGAGC
Organism: Ginglymostoma cirratum; assembly: GCA_024137785.1. Lineage (NCBI taxonomy): Eukaryota > Metazoa > Chordata > Chondrichthyes > Orectolobiformes > Ginglymostomatidae > Ginglymostoma > Ginglymostoma cirratum. Next base: position 1,008,965 of record JAHRHZ010000279.1, on the reverse strand, counting down.
ACCTATACGGAGTCTTCAAAAGGAACGGATACCCGAAAAGCACAATCCATCATTACCTCCAAGACAGACCACAACAGGAAGACACAACATGACTAGAATCACTCATCACCCTACCATACATCAAGGACATTTCAGAGATGACCACAAGACTACTCAGACCCCTAGGTATCAAAGAAGCCCATAAACCAACCACCCTACGGCAGCTACTGACGAACGTAAAAGGATCCCATACCTGAAACCAGCAAAACTGGTGTAATATACAAAATACCACGCAAGGACTGTGAGAAACACTACATCAACCAAACTGGAAGAAAACTGACAATACGTATACACAAACACCAACTAGCCAAGAGACGTGACCAATTGTCATTTGTTTCACTACAAACGGACGAAGAGGGGCACAACTTCAACTGGGACAACACATCGATAATCGCACAAGCCAAACAGAGACACACCAAGGCTTTCCTAGAGGCCTGGTATTCTAACGGGAACGCCATCAACAAACACATTGAATTAGGCCCTGTGTAGAAACCACTGAGAAACAGAACCAGAAGTGGTACCAAACACCCCAACAAATGGAGGCATATAAAGTAACAAGCAGGGCAGAACACCAAAGCTTCACCAAAGGCACACTGACAATGTTACCTAGCAGGGTGACAAAACGTTTGCAACCAAACTCACTGGCTCAGCGAGCATGTCTACAACCTCATCCACAACCTGAGGTCCAAATCTTCTCAAACTTTAAATATCTATTATTCTGATGAGTTTCCAATGGAATTATTATTCTAAATTCCTCTTTCTTTGATTGTATTTTAACTTTAGCGTTTAAATAAATTGGGTGTTGCTTAACATCGGGGAATTGAGTACGTGAGTCAGGATGTCATGTTGCAACTTCGTAAGACTTCAGTTAGGCTGCACTTAAAATATTGCATTAAATTCTGTTTGTCACATTACAACAAGGATATGGAGGCTTTGGAGAAGGTGCAAAAGAGGTTTACCAGGATGCTGCCTGGATTAGAGAGCATGAGCTATAAGGAAAGGCTAGAAAAACTCGGAATGTTTTCTCTGGAGCGGCGGAGGTTGAGGGGAAACTTGATGGAAGTCTATAAAATTACGAGATGCATTGATAGGGTTGACAGTCAGAATCTTGTTCCCCCAAGAATTGAAATGTCTAATACTAAGGGGCATGCATTTAAGGTGAGAGTGGGAAAGTTCAAAGGAGTTGTGAGGGGCAAGACTCTTTTTTTTGTTACGGAGAGTGGTAGGAGTCTGGAACATGCTGCCAGGGATGGGGCCATTGAAGGAGCTTTTAGATAGGCACATGAATATGCAAGGAATTGAGGGATATGGATTAAGGGCAGGCAGAAGTTTTATTTGGCATCATGTTTGGCACAATATCATGGGCCGAAGGGCCCATTCTTGTGCTGCACTGTTCCATGTAACTTAGAACACTTCCTTCTCAAAGAAAGGTAACAGAAATAACAGATCTATGGGTTACAGATTTTGAAAGTTTCCTGCATGCAGTCTTATTCAAAAATGGAGGGAGGCAGAAAGTAGGAAACTACAGACCAGTTAGTTTAACATGTGGCATCGGGAAAATTTTTAAATCTATTATTAAGGAAGTAATAAAACGACATTCGGAAAGTCAAATGCAATCCATCAGAGTCAGCGTAATTTTAAAAATGGTAAATTGAGTTTCACTAATTTCCTAGAATTCTTTGAAGACATAACAAACCATTTAGATGATGTAAATTCTCTGTATGTAATATATCTGGACTTCAAGAAGACTTTTGATAAGTTGAAGCATAGAGTCGTTCAGCAAAGAAACAGACCCATCAGCCCAACTCATCCATGCCAACCACATTTCCTAAACTGAACTAATCCCATTTGCCTGCATTTGGTCCTATCCCTCTGAACATTTCCTGTCCAAATGTCTTAACTGTTCTAACACTTCCTCTGGTAGCTTGTTCCATGTACACACCTTCTTGGCAAGCAGAGTTTTATGTAGGACTCCAAATGTGACCTTACCAATGTCTTGTACAGCCACAGCATAACATCCCAACGCTTGTACTCAACACTATAACTGAAGGCAAGCATACCAAATGCATTCTTCACCACTCTGTCTATCTGTTATGCCACTTTCAAGGAACTATGTACCTGCGCCTCTAGGGCTCTCTGTTCAACAACATGTCTCAGGGCCCTACCATTAACTGTGCAAGTCTTCCCCTGTTTTATCTTACCAAAATGCAACATCTCGCATTTATTTAAATTAAAATCCATTTGACATTCCTGGGCCCATTGGCCCAGTTGATCAAGATCCTGTTGTACTCTTAGATAACCTTCACTGTCCACTAAACCACCAATTTTGGTGTCATCCATAAACTGACTGACCATGCATTCTATATTCTCATCCAAATAGTTTATACAAATGACAAATAACAGTAGACCGAGCACCAATCCTTGGTGGCACACTGCTGGTTACAGGCTTCCAGTCTAAACAATAACCCTTTACCACTACCCTCTGTCTCATTCCACGAAAGGTTAATAAACAAGATAAGATCATAAGGGCTATGGGTAATTTCTTTGGTTGGATAGAAGATTGGCTGACAAAGAGAAAGCAGAGAGTCAGGTTCTTTTTCCTGGTTGGCACAATGTAACCATCAGCTGCTCAGGGTTTGGTCCTTAAGCCCCTATTATTTACAATCTATATTTATGACTTGAATGCAAGGATAAAGCGTACTATAGGCAAATTTGCAGTTGACAAAGATTCACTAGGACGATCCCAGGGGACAGTCTCAGAAAAAACAGCACCAATTTCAGACTGAGATGAGGAGTAATTTCTTCCGAGAATTAGTTCTCTTTGAAACACCATGTCACAGACAGCTGTGGGTAGGGGAATTGAAAGTTACAGGGAAAGAGCAGGAAAGCAGACAGAAGGAACGTTGGGTTAGCCATGATCCTATTGAATAGTAGAGCAGCTTCAAGGGACTACACCTGTTCCTATTTGTTACTGTCTTATGACTACACAGGAAAAAAAACTACAAAATAAACTGATCACAAAATGAGTGACATTATAGCTTTGAAAAATTGAAAGGAAAGTAGAGCCTTCAGCTGATAAACAATGATCAAATCAGAAGGCCATTGTGGCTAGGAAGTAACTTGCAATATTATATTAAACATTAGTCAGCGTTTTACTGTGTAAATTCACTTGTCAGATGTTTGAACGCTGCTGTGAAAATTAATCCCTATTTTGGAGCTAACAATGACTAATTTACATTTGTTTTAGTTTGTCAAGGTAACGGTCTGTAGTTGATTAAAAAATAGCAACGTCAAACCACCACCATTCATCTCTTTCTAATGACAGCACAGCCCCATGATCTGCTAAGACTATGACAACTCTTCTTGCTTCACTTTGAACATTATATTGAGCTTTTTGAAGTAGTAACAAAGAGGATTGATGAGGGCAGAGTGCTTGATGTGATCTATACGGACTTCAGTAAGGTTTTCAACAAGGTTCCTCATGGTAGACTGGTTAGCAAGGTTAGATCACATGGAATACAGGGAGAACTAGCCATCTGGATAGAGTGGAAGGTTGTTTTTTAGACTGGAGGCCTGTGACCAGTGGTGTGCCACAAGGATTGGTGCAGGGTCCACAGCTTTTTGTCATTCATGTGAACGATTTGCATGTGAACATAGGAAGTATGGTTACTAAGTTTGTAGATGACACTAAAATTGACGGCATAGTGGACAGCAAAGAAGATTACTTCAGAGTACAACAGGATTTTGATCAGATGGGTCAATGGGCTGAGGAGTGGCAATGGAGTTTAATTTAGATAAATGTGAGGTGCTGCATTTTGGAAAGCCAAATCACGCAGGAAATGGTAAGGAAATGGGGAGTGTTGCTAAACAAAAAAGACCTTGGAATGCAGGTTCATAGTTCCTTGAAAGTGGAATCCCATGTAGACAGGATAGTGGAGGTGGCGTGTGGTATGCTTGCCTTTATTAGTCAGCGCACTGAGGATAGGTGTTGGGAGGTCATGTTGCAGCTCTACACGACATTGGTTAGGCCACCTTGGAAAATTGCCTGCAATTCTAGTCTCTCTGCTAGAGGGAGGATGTTGTGAAACTTGAAAGGGTCCAGAAAAGATTTACAAGGATGTTGCCAGGGTTGGAAGGTTTGAGCTACAGGGAGAGGCTGAGTAGGCTTGGGCTATTTTCCCTGGAGCGTCAGAGGCTGAAGTGTGATCTTATAGAGGTTTATAAAATCATGAGGGGCGTCGATAGGGTAAATAGGCAAGGTCTTTTCCCTGGGGAGTGGGGGACTGAGTCCAAAACTAGATGGCTAGGTTTAAGGTGAGGGGGGAAAGATTTAAAAGGGACCCAAGGAGCAACTTTTTCCACAGAGGGTGTTGAGTGTATGGAATCAGCTGTCCGTAGAAGTGGTGGAGGCTGGTACAATTACAACACTTAAAAAGGCACCTGAATGGGTATATGAATAGGAAGGGTTGAGAGGGATAAGGCCCAAATGCTGGCAAATCGAACTAGATTTATTTGGGCTATCTAGTTGGCATGGACAAGTTGGACCAAAGGGTCTGTTCCCCTGCTGTACCTCTCTATGACTCTGACTATCATTGATCTTCCACTTGAAAATACTGACTCTTACCCAAATTGGTTTGTTGCCTACACCACACCAGAGCCATTGGAACTATAGGAAGCATTCTCTTACCGGGGGTGTCCATCGATGTGACAGCGCAGAGTGACTGGAGCAGATGTCTGTATTTCAGACACATTGGGTGGATCTTTTAAAATCACTCCTCCAGTCTCTATCCCTGAAACAACAGAAGCATAATTTAATGAATACAAAAGAACAGAATATTCTCATGAAGACTTTCTCTTAATCACTCAGTAATCAGTGTGACCAATAATCTGTGTGTCCAATAATCTGTACTGTCCAGCAATGCAATCTGACAATTCATTTACAGTGTGTCCTTAGTTGGCATAAGCCCTCATTCCCCACACAGTAGACTCTCAATCATTTATTGATTGGCGACCTACTATATAATTTTAATGCACAACCATGCAGCAAACTTCAAATTCACAAAGCTGAAAATCTACTTTTACATCAGATTTACTGCCATAGTAGAGTTCAGGCAAGGTCATTTGGATAGGAACATACACACTAGCACTCTAAAACCATGAGCTAGTAACAATATCAAACTGAAGAAATGCTTAATGTAAGGAGATGAGACCATATGAAGTTATATTTAGCGTGCATTTAAGTGTAGAATAGCCTTTCAAAGCTTCTGTCTGGTCTGTTCAAGTAAGGAGAAAATGCCTCATTGTTACGAACAAAAGATTTTTTATGAAATAGCCAATTCCCAAATCTCCCATTTGTTTCTTGGAAATAAAACGGTTTTAACCTCTCATTAAGAAAGCCGCAGACATTCCATCTCCACAGAGAGCTTCAGTAAGGTATCCTATTGCTTTATAAGATCATATTCAGAAGAATTGGAAATTAAGCCAGCTTTGATTTGCAATTATTTTAAGCTATTTTAAACCATTTCTTAAACCAGGTTTCTCATTTGCACTTAAGTATTTCTATCTTTAGCCTAAAACATTTACTCCTAAAGACAAATCATAGATATTTAACAAAAGAAATAGTTGAGACTCTTCTACAAACAACACTTGAGACAAGATCAAGAGAAACATAGAAGATAGGAGCAGGAGATGGCCATTTGGCCCTTTGAGCTTCCTCCACCAGTCGTCACAATCATGGCTGATCTTCCAAATCAATAGCCTAATCCTGTTTTATCCCCATAAGCTTTCCCGTTCATCCCAAGTGCGATTTTTTGCCACCTCTTGAATATATTCAATGTTTTAACATCAACTACTTCCTGTGGCAATGAATTCCACAGGCTCACCATTCTTTGGGCGAAGAAATGTCTCCTCATCTCCGTCCTAAATCGTTTACCCTGAATCCTCAGACTGTAACCCCTGGCTTTGGGCACACCCACCATCGGGAACATCCTCCCTGTATCTACCCTGTCTACTCCTGTTGGAATTTTATACATCTCTATGAGATCCCCTCTCATTCGTCTGAACTCCAGCGAAAACAATCCTAACCTAATCAATCTCTCCTCATACATCAGTCCTGCCATCCCCGGAATCAGCCAGGTAAACCTTCGCTGCACTCCTTCCAGAGCAAGAGCATCCTTCCTCAAAAGGAGACCAAAACTGCACACAATATTCTAGACGTGGTATCACCAAGGCCCTGTATAACTGCAACAACACATCCTTGCTGCTGTAGTCAAAACCTCTTCGCAATGAAGGCTAACGTACCATTTGCCTGCTTTACTACCTGCTGCACCTGCATGCTTACCTTCAGCGACTGGGGCACAAGGACACCCAGGTCCTGCTGCACACTCCCCTCTCCCAATTTACAGCCAGAGAGTAATCTGCCTTCTTGTTCTTGCATTGTTAATTTTAAAGCTTAAATGGGGAAAAAAACTAGGTATACAAGACCAGAGGATGCGGGACATGATATCTGTCATCAAGAAAATGTTAAAAGATATCGTTAATTATGTAATAACAGTGTAGTCAGATAAGTTCAAGGTAATCAGACAAAGACAACATGGTTCTGTCAAAGGGAAACCACATGGAACAAATTTGTGGCTCTTTGAAGGAGTAACTTGTGCTACAGACAAAGGGGAACCAGTGGATGTGTTGCATTTAAATTTCCAGATTTGCTCCTGTCATTTTCTGGTTCCCCCAATATTACATCCCCAGCCTCATTTTCTATGGTGCCTGTGTTTACTTTAACTCTATTTTCCTCTTTGTACATTTAAAGAAGCTATCGTCCATTTTTATAAGAAAGGGACCTTATTTGTCCTTAAAGTTGCCCCTTGGGTCCCTTTTAAGAGAAAGTGCATTTGATGTTGCCTTTAGATCTTAAAATAAGCACTTGAAGAAGAACAGTTTATGGCCATGTGAATTAAAACAAAAACAATCTTCAAGGAACAACAAAAAATAAAGCAGCTGGTCTCGATAAATGACATTTCGCCAAATGGAAGATTAATGGTGCAGTGTTGTTTCAACGGTCAGGACTAGGACTGCTATTTTTATTAAACAGAGAAAACTGACTTAGAAATTAGAATGTGGAAAGTCCCACTTAATGCAGGATGTGCAAGTCAGAAGCTTGAGCTCCCCAGATATACCTCAGTTATATAGAATATGGACCCTTGCTCTAATTTCAAGCTTATTCCTACCTGAGTGTAGACTAAAAAAATTCTATTCCTGTTTGTGTCCCAAATCGCACTCAGGTTCTCAGCCAGTTTTTGTTTCACTCTCATGGTCCTCACCTCATCCACTCCTCTCAGTGATGTTGACCACTTATCACTGTATTTTCACTTGAATTGCTCCTCTTGCTTTGTCACAGATTCTTCTCCTCATTTCCCACAGTAAAATTTGAAAATTTGCCAATGATACCAACTTTGGAGGTGCAGCAAGAAAAACATTATAGAGGGAAGTCTGAAGTAGCCTCCTGTAGAAAACTCTGTGCAGGTGGCACAGTGGGTAGTACTGCTGCCTCACAGCAGCAGGGATCCGGGTTTGATTCCAGCCTTGCGCGACGGTTTGTGTGGTGTTTGCATGTTCTCCGTGTCTGAGATATTTCATCCGGACTCCTCCGACAGTCCAAAGATGTTAGGTGGATTCGCATGTTATAAATTGTTCTGTGATGTGCAGATTAGGTCGATTAGTCATGATTAAAAACCCCATGTGGGGTGAGAGAGATATGAGTGGGTTGCTCTTCAGAGGATTGGTGCAAACTCGATGAGGTGAATGGCTTCTTTCTGCATTGTAGGGATTCTATGATTTGGAGAGGTAACATATGTTTTAATGGCACACTTCTCAAGTGTGCAGGAACAGAAACATCTGGAATTTTTTCTGAAGTGTGGATCAAGAAAATAGTTAGCAAATATATGGGTCTTGAGCTTTAAAAAATTGTTTTTTTGATTGTGGGTTGAAATGGAAAATGATGGGAATGATGACTGCACTTCCTATAAACAGATTATCTGACACAGCAGTTTACACTGCTGTTTGCTGAAGCTATGGGGGGTGGGAGGGAGGAGCTTTAGTTCCAGACAAGCTGGAACCAGGGAGTGTGTACAAACTGAGATTCAGCTAGCAGTAATTTGCTTATTAACATGGAGAATAGCAACCAGTTATCAATGAAAAAAGCCTTCTGCCTACAAACTAGATTGGTTCCCAGGTATCTAAACAACATTGGGTGTGAATGTTTGGTTAAAAACCATTAGACTTTCAGGAAGGAAGGTGCTGTCTCTGCAGTAAAAATCATCACAAGCCTGAAAAAAGCCAGTTTATTTTCTCTCATCAGTTACTGTCAGGCTGTGGCTTTTAACCAATAATTCATTAATCAGCAGCTCTGTGCCTTGTACAAGCAAATAAAAATACCCAGAGAAGCAAGATCAAGCAACAGCAAGTCTGAACTACATGGAAAGATAGAAGATAGCAGCAGGAGAAGGCCACTCAAACCCTTGAGCCTGCTCTGCCATTCAACATGAATCCCTAAATCTCTAAATCCCTTATCCCTAAATTATGACCCCTAGTTCTGAACTCGCCCCACCATCCTGAATCTGTCCTGTCAGAATTTTATAGATTTCTATGAGGTTTTCCCCTCATTCTTCTGAGCTCCAAAGAATACCATCCTAACTGATTCAATCTCTCCTTATGTGTCAATCCCGTCATCCCAGGAATCAACTTGATAAACCTTTGCTGCACTCTCTCTTCACAGCAAGAGCATCCTTCCTCAGATAAGGAAAGCAAAACTGCACACAAAATATTTCAGGCTTCGTCTCACAGATGTCCTGTATAATTGCAGCAATAGATCCTTGTTCCTGTACTCTAATCATCTTGCTAAAAAGGTTAACATATCATTTGCCTTCTTTACTGCCTGCTGCAGCTGCGCACTTTCAGCAACTGAGGATCTCTCTCAATCTGCAGCTTAGTTTTGGTGGGGGTGGGGGGGGGCGGTGGGAGAGAGAGACAGACAGGTCAAGGAGGCGGGGATGAAGCTAGTAGAGATGAGTCTAGGTAGGAAGTGGAGGTGGGGGTTGGTCAGTGAGGTGGGAGGAGTGGATAGATGGGAGGGAAGATGGACGGGTCAAGGAGGCGGGGACAAGAGGGTGTGCTGGTCTTGAGATGAGGTCTGGGGTGGGCAGACGTTGAAGCTCAAAGTCCACATTGAGACCATTGGGTTCTAGGGCTCCAAGGCTGAATAGGAGGTGCTGTTCCTGCAACCTTCGGGTGGCATCACTGTGACACTGGAGGAGGCCCAGGATGGACATGTCGGCCAGGGAGTGGGAGGAGGGGTTGAAGTGGTTCGCAACTGGGAGGTTTTGTCATTTGTTGCGAACTGAGCAGATGTGCAGGTAATGTGCATTAGCAGATGTGCAGGTGAACACCTGTTTAATGTGGAAGGTTTTCTTGGGGCCAGGGATGGACGTGAGGGAGGAGGTGTAGGGGCAGGTGTAGCACCTCCTGCGGTTGCAGGGGAAGGCGCCAGGGTGGTGGGGCTAGTGGGTCGTGTGGAGCAGACGAGGGAATCATGGACAGCGCGGTCCCTCCAGAAGGCAGATAAGGATGGGGAGGGAAATATATCCTTCGTAGTGGGGTCAGATTGCAGGTGGCAGAAGTTGCAGAGAATGATGCGTTGAATCTGGAGGTTAATGGGTGATACGTGAGGACAAGGGGAGTTCTGTCTTTGTTTTTATTGAGGGGAGGGGGTGTGAGGGCTGAGCTGTGGGAAATGCAAGAGATGCATTCGAGGGCATTTTCAACCACTGTCAGGGGAAAATTGCAGTCCTTGAAAAACAAGGACATCTGGGATATCTGGGAGTGGAATACCTCATCTTGGGAGCAGATGCGGCGGAGGCAGAGGAATTGGGAATAGGGGATCACATCCTAGCAGGAAGGTGGGTGAGAGGAGGTATAGTCTAGGTTCCTTACAGGAAGGTGGGTGAGAGGAGTCCTTGCACCGATGTGGCCTCCTCTACATCGGGGAGACCAAGCGGAAGCTTGGAGACTGCTTTGTGGAGCACCTACACTCAGTTCGCGACAAATGACAACACCTCCCAGTCGCGAGCCACTTCAAATCCCCCTCCCACTAAGTCCAGTGTTCCCATGACTTCTGGCACACTTTTGGTGTCCTGCTTTGTGAAGACAGAAGCAAAGTATGAGTTTAGTTTATCAGCTTTTTCTTTGTTCCCTATTATAAATTCCAGTTCGCACAGCTGGGGACCTTTATCTTGTAAGCAAACATTCCCCACACCAATCCCCTCCGCTCCCCCTCCCACCAACCCCCTGGTTATTAATCAATCCCTTGGTCCTCCATAGTTTGGCCAATGTTCTCTTTGTACTCCTGTGCCAGATAGGAATAAATGTTTTTTGTAGTTCACCCATTCACTTTTTGAATGTTCACCGTTGCCTATCCACTATCATCACTTTCAGTAACATTTCCCAATCTATCACAGCCAACTTATACTTCATACTATTGTAGTTTCCCTTATTAAGATTCAGGACTCTAGTCTCAGAATCAGTTATTGCCCATCTTGATGAAGAATTCCATCGCATTATGGTTGCTTGTACAATGACTTTCTCATAACTACATCAACGATATTATTCCTTTCTCAATGCATAATACCCAGTATAAGATAGCCTCTTTGCTAGTTGGTTCCTAAAGTATTGGTCCAGAAAACCATCCTGTATACCACTAGGAATTCCTTCCCTTTCGTTTTGGGACTAATTTGACTCACCCAATCTATATGAGGTTAAAGTCACCTAAAATTACAGGTATTCATTTACCATATGCAGCGCTTATTTCCTGTTTAATGCCACAGTTGACCACCACTACAGTTTGGTGGTCTACATATCATTCCCACCAATGTTTTTTGCCCCTTGGTATTTCTCAATTTAACACACACAGATTCTACATTGTCTGAGCTAACATCTTTCCTCAGTCTTATGTCTGTATTCTCTTTAACCAGTAAAATGCAAGTCCACTACCGTTTCCTTTTTGTCTGTCTTTCCTAAATACTGAACACTCCTGGAGGTTCAGTTCCTTTCACTGGTCACCCTGCAGCAATCTGGACTACTTGCATGATTAATTCATCTATTTTGTTTTGAATGCTTTGTGCTTTCATGCACAAAGCCTTAAGGTTTGTCTTTTTTTTTTAAATTTTCATTCCCATTTCTATTTCTCACTGTGGCCTTGTTCGATTCTGGCCCTTGATTCCTCTGCCTGTCTGTCCTCTTAGTCCCCTTTCTCTCATTTGTTCTTGTCCTCAATTTCCCTTCCACTGACTCCTTGCCTCGGTTCCAACCCTCACCCCTGCCAATTTAGTTTCAATCCTTTCAATCACTCTAGCAAATACTCCCCCAGGGAGCAGTCTCACTCCCGCCCAGGTGCAACCCGTCCAGTTGTCCTGGTCTCACCTCCCCCAGAACTGGTCCAAATGGCCCAGGAATCTGAAACCCTCCCCTCTCAAACCATTTCAATAGCCATGTATTCATCCAATGTATCCTGCTATTTCTACTCTGACTAGCACGTGGCACTGGTAGTAATCCTGAGATCACAACCTACCAAGTTCTCCTTTTCAGCTTGCTTTCTAACACCGTATATTCTACTCCGAGGGCCTCATCTCTATTTACCTTTATCATTGGTAATGTATACCAATGTGTATGAATGGGTACCATGACATCTGGCTGTTCACCCTCCCCTCGAGGATGCCCTGTAGCTGCTGAGACATCCTTGATCCTAGCACCAGGAAGGCAACATACAATCCTGGAATCTCATTTGAAGCCACAAAATTACCTATCTATTCCCCTTAAAACTGAATCCACTTTGACTATTGCACGGCCACATTTTTTTGCTCCTCCCTTGTCCAGCAGAGCCAACCATGATACCATGAATTTGCTATGGCTTTTCTACCCCCCGCCACTGAGAGGTCGTTCCTGTCAACAGTATTCAAAGTCGTATATCTGTTTTTCAGCGGAATAACCACTGCCTGCTTAGTCCCCCTACTTTGCCTCAGGGCCACCAATTCCCTTTCTGCCTATGCAATCTCAGCCTGCAGCGTTCCCAGCTGCCACTCCACCTCCAAAACCCAGGTTTTCAGGTGCTGAAGCTGGGGACATTTCCTGCACATATGCTGGTTCCAGATACTGGAAATGTTCCTGGCTTGCAACATAGAACAGGAGGAGCACACCATGACTTTCAACTCTCCTGCAATCACTTACCCATTTAAACATTGTGAAAGATACTCAATATTAATTTCTCAAGGGTCATTCTTTCCTATTCCTTGTTACTAAAAGATAGAGCCCTTAGAAATTATAAACCACAAAAAGACCTTAGAAACTATATGCGAGAAAAGATGTAAATATTTAACTGACCTCACCTACTACTTGCCAATCAGCTCTCTCTCTTTGGGGCGCTACTCCAACAATAGGGCAAGACCACTCTAGTTTTTGGTGATTTCACTCCTCGTTTCTTCCTGAAGAGCAAGGCACCCTTCCCAGCCTACTTCAATGATGCCAACTGAGAGGACACACTTCCCAGACTACATCAAGGCAATGCCTACTGCAAAGACACTCTTCTCAGACAAGCAAAAAGGATCAGTGTAGCAAACATTGAACCATAACTGCCTTCCCAGTTTTCCCATGTATCCCACCACACCAATATTTTCCACATCTATGCCTGTGTGTGTAGGGAGAGTTTTAACAAATAGAATTCTACGTCAAGAATTCATAATTGTTTACCTGTAGCTAGAATCTATTTATTTGTTATAAATAGCAATTAGGTTCATAAACCTACTCTTTGATTTATGTCAAAAGACAGATACATCGTGGAATTTAGTGTACTTTTATAAAAAATCTTTTTTGTTGACTGCAGGAATAGTGGGACTTGGTTTCTAGTCGGCTGCCCCAGTGAGGTGTAACAGACGAGAGATATGAAGATCAAAAGCAGGTAAATTATGACGAGCCTGGATGCCAAAATTAGAGTATTGCGTCAGTCCTGTTAACCTTCAGAATGGTTGTCAGTGTACTCAGGACAGGTGAAGAGACTTACCACAGAAGATCCAGAGATCAGGCCTTTATGCTAGTAAGTTAGGTTGGAGAAACTGGGTTTGCTCTTTCTGGAGCAAAGTAGTTTGAGGGGAAATTTGAAAAAGCGCACACGAAGAATGTTTAGCTTCATTAGACAAAGAAAAATAGTTTCTATTCGTTTTTTGGTATAAGGATTTATTGTTTTTGGCCAGAAGTGCAGAGGGGTGCAAGGAGAATATTTCTGGTGGAAACAGTGGTGATAAATAATTTCAGAAGCAAACCGGATGGACTGCATCCTCGACATACAGCTGATATGTACTAGCTGGGCTGAACAAACTTCTCCTATGCTGCAATGAGTCTATTAGAGGGGGATGGTTAGTTCACTTGGCTCAGCAACTATTTGTGATGCTGAATGATGCCAACAGTGCAGGTTCAGCTTTGCAGATCAAGTTTCAAGGGAAATGGAGTACTCTATTTCTCCACAAAACTCTTGCTCCGGTACATCAATACATTATCAGTGCTAGTAGGAACTGCAGATGCTGGAGAATCTGAGATAACAAGGTGTAGAGCTGATGAACACAGCAGGCCAAGCAGCATCAGAGGAGGAGTGGAGCAAAAATTTTTTTCTGAGGAAGGGTCTAGGCCCAAAACATCAGCCTTCCTGCTCCTCTGATACTGCTTGGCCTGCTGTGTTCATCCAGCTCTACACCTTGTTATCTCACATTATCAGTGCTGCTTTCTTTTCTTGTTCTGAATTGGAAATATTTATCAATTTTGCTTCCAATTTCCACCCTGCTCTCAACTTCACCTGGTCAATCTGACTCCTCCCTTCCTCAACATCTGTTTCCATTTCTGACCACCACAAAATATAGACTACAAACCCACATAACTGATAGTTATCTTCACTATACATCCTTACATCCTGCTTCCCGTAAAGATTCCACTCTATTCTTCCAGTTTCTCTGTTGCAACTGTTCTGATGATGCCACCTTCTCCGGGCAGGCCTCAGAAATGTCGATCTTTTTCCTCAATCAAGGATTCCCTATCACTGTGGCTGACAGGCCCCTCAGCCACATCTGACCCATTTCCCACACTTCTGCCCTTGCCCGTACTTTTCCCTCCCACTTACCGATGGGGGCCCTGATCCTCATTTTCCGACATCCATACCTAAAGCATCATAAGCAACCATTTCTGCCACCTCCAGCCGGATGCCAACATCAGACACTTCCCTTTGTCAGCCTTCCGCAAGGACCATGCCTTCCAGGACACCCTTGTCCACTCCTCCTCCACTCCTAATACGGCACCTTTTCACGATCATAGAAGGTGCAACACCTGCCCATTTACTTCCTCGGTCCTCACTATCCAAGGCCACAGACACTCCTTCCAGGCAAAACTGCAATTTATTCAATCTAGTTTATTGTATTCGCTGCTCACAAGTGTTTCATCTCAGTGCAGAAGAAACAAAGTTGGGATATCACATTGTGGAACATCCACATTCTGTATGCAAAAATAACCCTGAATTTCCAGTCATCTGCCACTTCAGTGCACCACCATGCTCAGTGGCCAACAGTGGTCATGGGCAAGGCTGGAAGAACAGCATCTCATTTTCCACTTTGGTACACTACAGCCTTCAGGACTTACTGAGTTCAATACTTTTAGGGCCTGAACACCTTCCACATTCTTTCACGGCCCCCACACCCAAGCCTCGTCATCACATGGGCTGTTGTCATCACAGCCAACCCATTTTCACCTCAGGTTCTCCATTTGCAGCTTTTCTTTCTCCCTAAATAAAAACAAAAAAGAACTGCAGATGCTGTAAATCAGGAACAAAAACAGAAGTTGCTTGAAAAGCTCAGCAGGTCTGGAAGCATCTGTGAAAAGAAAATCAGAGTTAATGTTTCAGATCCAGTGACCCTTCCTCAGCATCATGGAAAGCATCATATCCAGATACATCACAGTTTTGTATGGTAACTGCTCTACTCAAGACCACAAGCAACTGCAGAGTTGTGAACTCAGTCCATAAATGTAAATGAAAATGTTCTGACCAAACTGTATTGACTAAATGGCTTCATTGTATTGAATTTTAAACAGAGACAAATTGAAGTGGATGAATTTAAAATATAACTGAGTTCCATTGCATTATGGTTAATTACTATTAGTTTGATATTTAAATTCAAACTAAGTCATTGCAATTTATTCCTAATCCAAAGTTATTTCACACAAATTATTGGATTATGCACACCGTAGTGTCAGCAGGTATCACCGTTAATTTAGTCACATTAGGTTAATAGCCTCCTTCGTTGAATATTGTGCTGAGATTTTAGTTAATGACACATTGGAGCAGCAATTAATTTTTAAAAGAACATGGAGGCGTTCGTTAAGGAAGACATAATACTGTGATTTTTGAAGTGCATTTTTATCAAAATCGACATTGTTTTACAAAAAAATAAATTAACACTGGATACAGCAAATGTAGAATACTTGGATTTCCAAAAGGTATTTAATAAGATGCCACACAAAAAGAAATAACATGCAAGCTAAAGATTCACGGAATTAGGAACAGTATTACTATGAAAGAGCGATTGGTTGATGGATAGAAAAATAGAGATGAACGCAGTGCATAAAGCTGGCAGGCTGTGATTAGTGGAGTGTTACAAAGATCATTGCTGAAGCCTCAGCTATTTACAAATCTGTATTAATTATTGGATATAGCTCTGGACTAAATTACCTTAAAAAGATTGCCTGCACCCAACAATATAAAGCCCTAATTAGACCATAGGAACAGGAGTTATGCCATTCAGCCCCATGAGCCTGTTCCACTTTTCAATGAGATCATGGCTAATCTGTGGTCTAACTCCATATACCTGCCCTTGGCTCATATCTATTAATATCTTTGCCTAACAAAAATCTCTTTCTCAGATTTAAAATTAACCACTGATCCAGCTTTTATTCTGTTTGTGGAAGACAGCTTAAACATCCACCACCCTCTGCGTGTTGAAGTTCTTCCTAACATCTCTCCTGAACGGTCAGGCCCTAATTCTCAAACTATGCTCCCTAGCTCAAGAATCCTCAAGCAGTGGAAATAGTTTATGTACTGTCTTTTCCTGTTAATATCTTGAAGATAGCAATCTGTAGAAGCACAAACATCTCAAAGTTCATAGGTTGGCCCACATCAACAATAAATGTGACACACATCAATACAATGTTGGGGCTATTTTCCTATTCTCTCAGTCCACATTTCCTATACTCATGTTTTCATTTTACCCAGTATGAATTTTCCATGCAGTTTTTTTTTCAGCATTTACTGTTGAACAATAATTGATTAATTCTTTCTACAGGTGCCTTTGAAGTGCCCAACTCCTGGTCGTCAACATAAAATCACACCTTTGAACATGCTGACTTTTCAAGATAACTCCATCCCCAACCAGAAAGCACTGGTACTCACATTTGATATTGAAAGATGCGGTTGCTGTTTTAGCTTCTTCTTTAGTGACTGTATTCCGTGCTATGCACTGAAAGTCTCCACTGTCCTCCCTCCGATCAACTGCAGTAAATTGCAGATTGCTGCCTTCAATGAAGCGTCTCTCAGAAGTCGTCACAGGCTTTCCATTTAGCAACCACTCAAAAACAACATTTGTTGGAATCTCAACCTCACAACGGAGTATTGCACTGCGCCCATGCAAAGCATCCTGGGAGTAGGGCTCCTTGGTGAATAGAATTATCGCCTGTATATAGTACGCTGGGAGGAGAAAAGACAGAGTTGTTCCTTATTATATATTCACCAATCCCATAGACTAGTTCAAGACAACAAAGGGGAAGCAAGGAGAAAAAAAAAAGGGGTGTTGGGGGGCTGGAAAGTATGCAGATAGGAAATAGGGGTGGAGGAGGATACAGAGTTGTGCAGACAGGGTGAAGGAATGGAGAAGCACACAAAACAGAGGTAGTGGAAGGGAGGGGGTAGGGGAGGTATAGGGAGGGAGGGAGAGCCTATGCTGTAACCATTCTACCATCTTATATGGCATAAATACTTACATTCACATATTACACAACAACTCTTATGCTTTGCCCCACTTGTCCCATGCGACAAATCCAGCAACATGGGATTTAGCATATGCAATACAATAAAATTCCATTTGCTACTGGTTTGGCTGTGAATTTTTTCCTGTTTGAAGGTGGGTATACAAGCCAGCAATTGAACTTCGTATTTCTGATATGGTAATTAAATCCCATTTCACCACTGCAAAGACAAATGAATTGATGTACAAGGCATTCAAACCTACTCACAGCAATAATGCAATCGAAAACAATTCAATTTATTAGGAACAGGACTAGCTCCTTGACCCCACTCCACCATTCAATAAGGCATGGCTGATGTGTGGCCTAACTGCATATGCCTGCCTTAGACCAATATCCCTTGATGCTCAGGCTTACTAAAAATTTGTCTCTCCAAATTTAGACATACAACTGAATAATCATCAACCACCTTGAGGAAGCGAGTTCCAAATATCCTTTACTCTTTGCATTTAGAAATGCTTGCTAACATCTCTCAAATGGCCTGGCCCTAATTCTTAGACTTTGTCCCTGGTTCTAGAATCTTCAACTAGTGCAAACAGTTTCTTTATCTACACTGTATTTTCCTGCTAATAGGCTTAAGGCCTTGATTAGATCATTGCTTAAACTTTAAATTCTAGAGAAAAAAGGCTTAATTTGTCTAATCTCTCCTCCTAACCTAACCCTTGAAGTCCAGGCATCATTCTTACAAACCTGTGTTTAACTCCCTCCAGGGCCAAAGTACCCTACACCCCAAAGGTGTGATGATCAGATCTGCTTACCGTACTTAAAGTGGAGTCTCATTAAGGCTTTGTATAACTGCAGCATAGCAGCTGCATCCTTATACTCCAGCACTTTTAGATACAAATGTGAGAATTCCATTAGCCTTCGTGACTATTTTCTGCACCGATTCATGACATTTTAAAGAGCTACACAGCTGAACCTCCAAATCTCATTGTTCACCCAAATATCCTGTTCCATCCTTTCTTGGTTCAAAATGGATAACCTCACTTACTCATTAAAATCCACCTGCCACAGCTTTGTCCATTCACTTAATTTATCAATATCCTGTTGTAATTTTATGCTGTCATCAACACTGTCTACAATGTTGACCAATTGTGTCACCGAATTTGGATATTTGACGTTTTGTGCCATTAGGTCATTATAGATATTGTGAATAATTGAGGTCCCAACACAGATCTCTGCTGTACACCACTAGACAGATAGATAGAAATTTATTGTTACTTGTATTTGTGAAAATACAGTAAAATATGTATTAGTCACCACAGAGTCATTTTATTACATTGATTATATGTACAAAAAACAGACAAAGTAAAGATAAATATAACGTTTTGATCATTCCATGGCTTCTTGGTTTCACAAACCAGTCACTGCCAAAGACTGGAGGCCTGTCCAACTGCCAAGGACCAGGTCATGTCCTACCAATTTCAGCATTTATACAGAAAAGCACAGCAAATCTGGCAGCATCTGTGAGGGCAAAAAACAGAGCTAACGTTTCGGGTCCAGTGGCCCTTCCTCAGAACCATACACGTTATCCTGGCCTTCAGCATCTTATTGTTTCTGAGGAAATGTCATCAGACCCGAAACGTTAACTGTTTTTTTTCTTCACAGACGCTACCAGACCTGCTGAGCTTTTCCAGAACTTTCTTTTTGTTCCTAATTCACAGAATCCGCAGTTCTTTTAGCTTATAACCCGGTATGTTTAGTTCCCAGTCTTGACCATCCTACAGCCACACCTCTGTAATGGGTATTAAATCTTCGTGTCCAATTTGAATCTGTGCTTACAGGTCATTTAATTTGTTCCTCAAACTCTTGTGCATTTGTATGAAGATTTCTAATTTGGGCTGTACACGTTATCCTGTCCTTCAGCATCTTATTATTTCTCCCTCCTGTCTTACTCAATGCACTTTTTGCAGTCCCACCTTCATTAAACTGGCTCTGCTTGTCCATTGTTAATCTCTACCTTCTTCTCACATGCTGGCCTGCTGCTCCAGTTCCCAACCCCCTGCCGTACGAGTTTAAATCCTTCCAAGTGACACTAGCAATCATCCTGCAAGCATACTGGTGCCCCTTGAGTGAAGGCGCAACCCATCCTTTTACACAGGTCCCACTTGTCCTGGAAGAGATCCCAACAATCCAGATATCTGAATCCCTCCTTCTTAAATCAGCTCTTTAGCCCCGTATTCAGCTGTACTATCTTCCTACTTCTGGCTGCAAAAGCACGTTACACAAAGAGTAATTCTGAGTTACAATCCTAGCAGTCCTGCTTTTTTAAACTTCCTGCCTAACTCCCTAAATTCCTTTTGCAGGACCTCACCCTTCCTGCTCATGTCATTAGTTCCAAAAGGGCCATGACCTCTGGCTGCTCACCCTCCCCTTTCAGACTGCTGTATGCCTGCTCAGAGACTTCCTTGAACCTTGGCTCCAGGGAGACAACATACCATCCTGGAGTCTCACATGCAGCCACAAAAACTCCTATCTGTGTCCCGACTATAGAGTCTACCATTACCACCATGACTAACCCTATCGCACTCTGACCCTCCTTGCTGTAGAACGGACTCATCTGTGGTGCCCCATTCCGGCTACTGGGTCGTACATTACAGAACATAATGTCACTAAGTACAACTTGAATGAAGCACTGCCTTGTCGGACTGACCACTCACCAACAGGCTTCACAGCAGCCGTGGACGACAATGAGCACTTTTTTCAGAAAAATGACAATACAATGTGTACACTAAATATTTTAATATTCTTATTTAAATGCAAACGTATAGCCATTTTCCTCTGTCGGCATTTAAAATAAGTTTAGCCCTGCAAAAGAATGACCAGAAACAGAAAATAGCTATCCAAAGTCAATTAGAATGAAGATTATGCATGTGTAACACCTCCTCCTGTACCATGAAGCTGCCAATTTGTCAATGAGATGGATGCAGTAAAAGGGTTCAAGAAGTCAACTCGTCAGACAGAAGTACCTTAACTTAGACAAAAACATTAACCAGTCAAGACTCACAAAGCATTGGCAGTCAAATCAACATCTTTATTGCAGAATTTCTTTAAATAGAAACAGAGGAATAAGAGACGGTCACGTCAATCAGTCAAGCCTGGCTGATCATCCACTTCAATGTCATTTTCCCCACATTCTCTATATCCTTTCATGTTATTGGTATTTAGAAATTTGTCAATTGCTACTTCAAACATACTCAAAGACTGAGCTCCCACATATGTGAGGTAGTGAATTCCAAACCGTAGAGTTTAGAAAAAAAATCTTCACAGCTCCCTTATGGGTATTCACGCTTATTTTTCAATTATACCTCCTAGTTCTAAAGCCCATCTTACCTCCATCTACCCTGTCGATCCCTTTAAAGATTTTGTAGGTTTCAATGAGATTGCCTCTCATCCTTTAGAAGTCTGAGGTTTACAGGCCCCATTTTCACAATCTTTCTTCAGAGGACAGCCCTGGTCATCCCAGGAACGGGTCTTGTGAACCCCAACTGGCAATAAAATGCTTCCCAAGGCAAGAATACCAAAACTGCATTGTACTTCAGATGCAACCTAACCAAGGTTCTATACAATTTAAGCAAGACTTTGCTACTTGTATAGATTCAATTCCTCTTGCAATCAAGGCTAACTACCACCTGTGTTCCTAACTGCCTGTTGCACCTGCCTATTAGCTTTTGGTGACTTCATGATCAGGACACGCAGGTCTCTTTGTACATTTCGTTTCTAACCTCATACCATTTAAGAAATAATTTGCATATCCATTGTTCCTACCAAAGTGGACATCCTCATATTTTCGCTCATTATATTCCACCTGCCATGTTCTTCCCCACTCACCAAATCCATCCAAATACTCCTCTATCCACTTTACATCTTCCTCACAGCATACATTCCCTTCTAGTTTTGTCATCCATAAGCTTGGAAATATTACATTTGGTCCACACATCCAAATCACTGATATGTATTGAGAGTAGCTGGGACCCAAATTCTGACCCTCACCCATGAGTAATAGTCTTGCAAAGTGAGAACGACCTGTCGTTCCTACACTGTTTTGTTCTAATTAACTAATCTTTAATCCATGCAATTCACTACCTCCTAACCCTTGCACTTTAATTTTGCTAATCAATATCCTGTCGGGGATTACATCTTCGGAGTAAGTAGTCACATAGTTAAGACAGAAGCGAGGAGTAATTTCTCTCTCAAAGGGTAGCAAATCTACGGAATTCTTTATTGCAGAGTGCTGTATAGACTGGGTCATTAAGTAAATTCAAAGCAAAGCAGAGATAGACAGATTTTTAGTCAGTCAGGGAATCAAGGGTGATGGTGATAATGATAATACAGGAAAGTGGAGTGAGAATTATCAGATTAGCCATGATCTCACTGAATGGTAGAACAGACTCAGTGGGCCGAGTAGTCTACTACTTCTAATCCTACATCTTATGGCCTTATCAACAGCTTTCTGAAAATTGAAGTACACTACGTCCACAGACATCCCTTTATCAACTCTGTTAGTAACATCCTTCAACAACTCCAACAGCTTTATCAAACTCAAATTGCCTTTCACAAATCCATATTGACTATGCCCAGTCATTAGTATCCAAGTGTCCATTATAATAGATTTGTGCACCTTCCCTTCTATTAAGGCCAAAAGGTCAAAAGTTCCTCATTCTCTTCTTCCCCTCTTAAATGGCTGAGAGATGCTTGCTTCCAGTCATCAGGAACCATTCCAGAACCTATTGAATTTTGAGCAATGATCATCAATACACCCACTATCTCCATGGCTTTAACATTCTGGGATGCAGAATATCAGGCCCCCATCCAATTAATTTCTCCAACACAACCTTACTAATACTAATTTCCTTTAGCTCATTCTTCCCAGCACCTTGGATCTCTAATTCTGGTAGATTTCTAGAATTTTCTCAGTGAAGACAGGCACAAAGTAATCATTTAGTTCCTCAATTATTTCTCCATTACCCATTGTAAATTCATCTGACACTGCCTGTAATAAACCCTTGTTTGCCTTAGTCAAACTTTTATTTTATATACAGGTACATTCCTTTTTAAGATACCCGTAGTAGCTTTTACAGTCCACTCGTGTGTTTGGCTCATTTATGTTCATAATCTATTCTTCCTGTCATTCAGTTTCTTGGTCATCCTTTGCTAAATTCTAAAATCCTTCTGATCCTCAGATTTACCACTTATTCTGCCAACATTATAAGCCTTTTCTTTTAATTGCATTTCAATTTCAAAAGTTCCTTTGTTAGTCATAGTTGACAGGTGTTTTTGGGGTTTTCTGCCATAAAAGGAATGTAAAGTTGATGTAATGTATTTTCTAAATCCATCTAATCCATTTTTCTCACCAATCCTTCATAATATCCCTTGTTCAAATTTAATATCCTGGCTTTAGATTGTGTTTCAAAAGGGAGATACCTCAACGTAAAATTCTAAATAATATAGTCACTTATCTCTGAAGGCTCTTTAGAACAAGATTATTAAGCAGCCCTTTTCATGACATATCAAATCTGAAACAGCGTGTTTTCTAGTTGGCTCAACACATTGTTCTAGATAACCATTCCTAACACTTCAGAAATTAATCTTCCACAGTATCTGTGCTTATTACATTTACCAAGTCTACATGTGAAACCACCTACAAATACCATATTACCTTGTTACCCACCTTGACGTTCTGCTCCTCTCTCTGACAGGATTTACCATCAGTTCTGACGAAGGATCACTTGACCTGAAACGTTAACTCTGATTTCTCTCCACAGATGCTGCCAGACCTGCTGAGCTTTTCCAGAAATTTCTGTTTTTGTTATCTTGTTACATGCTTCTCTAATCTCTTGATTATCATCATTCCATCATTGTTGCTGGGTCAAAATTCTAGAATTCACGAACAGAACTGTGGATCTATCTACAGCACATGGACAGCAGTGGTTCAAGGCCATGGCTCACCATCAAGGGCAACTAAGGACAGGCAATAACTGTTGGCCCAGTCAGTGAAACCTACATCCCACAAAAGAGAAATCAAACTACTGCTACTGATGGGTCGGTGGTGTTTAAAGACAACCAATGTCTCTGATCAATCGAACAGATCGGATGTTTGGTTTTTCTGATCAGAGGTCCTCCATTACTAATCTTCTGATCCCATCTCTTATTCCGGAGCAACAACTCCCTTTTATTTATCTTTTCTAACTGCCAAATGTTTTGCACATTCAGTTCCCATTTTAGTCAAAAAAATTATACCTATTAATCTCCAGTTACGCCTTTAAATCATTTACCTTGTAATGAATGCTGCATGCATGCAGAGAAAGTGCCCTAAACTTTGCTTAGAATTTGTAGTATTCTTCAACCAAACACTACATTTTCTTCAAGTACTCACACTGGAAAAAGCTACATAAATCTGCTAATCTGCAAAAATAGGCTACAAAATACAAATACAAATGTCACTAAAACTCTTATTTTGCCTCAGATAGGGTCAAATAATTCCCAGAATATACACGATTTTCTTAAAATTCTTCCCTTATAGTTTCACCAGAACATCACTAAACAGTTACAGCACAGAAGGAGGCTCATGCTAGATAGCACAGGTTTAAGATGAGTGGTGAAAGAATTAAGAAAGGAACTGCAAGGCAACTTTTTCACAGAGGGTGGTGCGAGCATGGAATGAGCTGCCAGAGGAAGTGGAGGAGGCCGGTACAATTACAACATTTAAAAGACATCTGGATGGGTACATGGATAGGACAGGTTCAGAGGGATACAGGCCAAATGCAGGCAAATGGGACTTATTCAGTTTCAGAAGCCTGGTCGGCATTGACAAGTTGGGTCAAAGGGTCTGTTTCCATGCCGTGTGACTCTATGGTTCCATGCCAGTCCTCTGCAACAGTTACTCAGCTAGTGCCACTCTGCTACTCTTTTATCATAGCCTAGCAAATATTTTCTCTTCAGAGACCTATCCAACTCCATTTTGAAATCTGCAATTGAATCTGCCTCACCACTTGCCCAGGTCAGTGTATACCAGAATGTAAGTCAAAGAAAACAGCTTCTGAACCACAAAATTGAACCCTAAAAAAAAAAAAAAATGCCATGGAACAAGTTTCAGAGCAACTTTGTAACTGTTCCTTCAAGTTTTAGTTACTGCAGTGGTATATCCATTGGAGTTAGATTGTGGCACTAGCTGCTTGCATTCACCTTTCCTGCAACATGGAAGTGACATGGAAAAGAAGTAATCCAGGTGACAGGGTGGAGGCTTCTCCCATCAGCTGGTAAGTGTCTCACATTGCAGAAGGCCCATGATATTAAGTGCCAGTCAGGTAATTAAGTAAACAGCAGATCCTGTGGGCCATCCACAGTATAACATCGTGAGGGGAATTTCCAGTCGAGCACTGCCAGCCACTGAAAAGGTAAGCCAACTGTCATAGCCATTGGTGCCACCAAATCGCCAGCGGTAGCTGTCAGCATTGGATCCACCACAGACTTAAGATTAACAAGGTGTTTCAAGCAACCAGCAAACACTAAAGAAATAATTCAGAAATTCATTAATTTCCACCCAAATAATAAATAAGACGTGGTATTGTTTTTAAAATGGATTTGTTCACCTTAAGATCATTTTGCACTTGCATGGAGTGGAGATTTCAAACAGCAGGTTTGTTGAAGGGTGAGTTAAGTGTCAGTATCTTTCAAAAACTAGTCTGTGGATACAACAGGTTGCGTGCTAAGAATTAAGGAACCGTCTCCCTTTTCCACTTTTTAAAATTTACTTTCATTACTATTCTATCTCAATACAACAGAATGAGCGGGTTGGTGAGTAACTTTAACCTTTTTGACTTTTAATAAATAGTTGATGCAGTTAAAAATAAGACAAGACAGCTCAGCTGAGTAGAAACTACATTCTGTAGCATGTGTAGAGTTATGACTGACCACGCATCCAAAACTAAAACATCTACAGGAAGCATCACCAGCTACACAAGCTTGGGCTCTAAGTTTTAGAGCTCACTGGTGGCTCGAGTCATTGTTGCAGACCCTTGATGCAAAGGACTAACTGAAATACTTGCTGAGGGAGTTGGTCACATCACAATTTAGGGGTGTGCAGGCAAACAAAGGGTCTAAGAGATTAATAATACTAATGGGGGATTCTTCAGTTGGGAGAACAATTTAACATTTGTCCAGCTCTAAACTTATTCCAGGATGGGTCTTGTCTGCTTGATGAAGGAGGCAACAGGCCAGCTGCAAGACATTCTTCTGAGAGAGGGGTGAACAGCCAGGAGGTTATGGTCCATGTCAGTACTAATGACTTGGATATGTAAAGGGAAGGGCTTCTAAAAGCAGTTTTCAGGAAGCATATTTAAAGGTGAGATAGATAGATAAATTCTTAATCAATTGGGTAAATCAAGGGCTATGAGGAAAGGGCAGCAAAGTGAATGTGAGGAGTGTCAGATCAGGCATGATCCTACTGAATGGTGGAGCAGACTCGAGGGGCCAAATAGCCTACTCCTATTCCTATTGCTTACGATCTTACAGATCAAAGTGGAAAATATTGTTAAAAGGGTTGAATTAAATGCACTGAATACACATACCATTTCCAAAAATGTGATGGTTTAAATGCACACTGAGGTAAATGGATAGGATTTAATTGTCATTCGAGACATGACTACAAGGTGTTGATTAAGATTGGGAACTAATTATCCAACAATACATTACATTTCGGAGAGAAAGGCAAGAAAGGGAAGAAAGGTATGGTAGCATTCCTAATAAGGGATGACCAATAAATTCTTAATAGTGCGGCCTCACTTGGAATATTGTGCACAATTCTGGTCGCCCCATTACAGGAAGGATGTGGAAGCATTGGAAAAGGTGCAGAGGAGATTTACCAGGATGTTGCCTGGTCTGGAGCGAAGGTCTTATGAGGAAAGGCTGAGGGACTTGGGTCTGTTCTCATTGGAGAGAAGAAGGCTAAGAGGGGATTTAATAGAGACCTACAAAATGATCAGAGGATTAGATAGGGTGGACAGTGAGAGTCTTTTTCCTAGGATGATGACGTCGGCTAGTACGAGGGGGCATAGCTGCAAATTGAGGGGTAATAGATTTAAGACAGATGTCAGAGGCAGGTTCTTTACTCAGAGAGTGGTAAGGGCGTGGAATGCCCTGCCTGCCAATGTAGTTAACTCAGCCACATTAGGGGCATTTAAACAGTCCTTGGATAAGCATATGGATGATGATGGGATAGTGTAGGGGGATGGGCTTAGATTAGTTCACAGGGCGGTGCAACATCGAGGGCTGAAGGGCCTGTTCTGTGCTGTATTGTTCTATGTTCTATAGCATTTTGTTTGAAGGATTAAGGTAGAGAATCAATTTGGTTGGCGCTATAAAACAGCAAGAGTAGAAGACAATGGTGGGGGTGTTACTAATTTAGTACTGAAGTTGGACACACTAAGTCAGACAAGCATTAACACATGCAACAGAAACAACAGGCAACTTCAATATGCCCACAGACTAGAGCAACCAAGACCGTGGAGTGTGTATGAGATTGGTTTCTACGAGTGTACTAGAAATATTTCACTTCACCTGACAAAAGGAGCAGCGCTTCAAAAGCTGTGATTTCAAACAAACCTGTTGGACCATAACCTGGTGTCATGTGACTTCTGACCTTTATACCAAGTTTGTGACATAATAGATTCCTCTTCCTACAATCAAAATCATTTATCAGTTTCTTTTCTAACTCTAACTACTTTGTGTTGACCAATGAATTTCCCTTTCAGAAGTTCATCTTTCAAAAGCAACAATACTAATACTTCACCTCCTGCTTGAAATGTTCTGGGTGCTGAATATTTATCTGCCCATTGTTTCATTTGTGCTTGTGGAAGCCTGGCAGCATGTATGGGGAGAAAGCGGAGTTAAAATTTCAAGTCCAGCGTCTCCCCTACGGCTGTTGCCAGTTGTGCTGCATTTCACCAGCAACTTCTGGCTTTGCTTCAAAAGGTAAACATTTCTTTTCTGTACTCAGAATCATAATTCATTCTCCTCATCAGAGTCTGTACCAGCATTTAATATCTCCTGCTTCAAATGCATTATCTTAAGCTAATATTAATGACCCCTTGCCTTTTCTTCTCTATTCTAACTATAATATCCTTATTATTTCCTTCCTTTTTAATTCTAATTTCTCTCCTTTTCTTTTTATGTCATACTAAGTTGCTTCATTCTCTTCTTCTGCCAGCTGCTTAAAAGATAAGCGAACACTAATTCTGATGTTCCACTACCAATAGTTAGTCACTCATATTTCCTCTAAATGCAGTGCCTTTTTTTATTCACAGGACACAGACATCACTGGCTGGCCAACATTTACTGCCCATCCTTAATTGCCCTTAAGAAAGTGGTAGTCAGCTGCCTTCTTGAACCGCCACAGGAGAGAATTTAGGGATTTTGATCAAGTGACAATGAAGAAACATTGATATATTTTTGAGCCAGGATGATGTGTGGCTTGCAGGGGAACTTGCAGGTGGTGGTGTTCCCATGTATCTGCTGCTCTTATCCTTCCAGACAGAAGTGGTCTTGAGCTTGGAAGGTACTGTCTAAGGATCTTTGGTGACTTTCTGCAGTACATTTTGTACATAGTACACACTGCTGTTACTTCGCATCAATAGTGGAGGAGGTGGATGTGGTGCCAATCAAGCAGCTGCTTTGTCCTCTATGGTGTCAAGCTTCTTCAGTGCTGTTGGAATTGCACCCGCCAGACAAGTGGGGAGTATTCCACAAAATTCCAGATTTGTGCCTTCTAGATGGTGGACAGGCTTTATGGAGTCAGGTGGTGAGTTACTTGCCACAGAATTCCTAGCTTCTGACTGGCTCTTGTAGCTGCTGTATGTATATGGCGAGTCCATTTCAGCTTGTGGTCAATGGTAAACCCCAGGATAGTGACTGTGGTCATGGCAATGCCATTGAATGTCAATGGACAGTGGTTAGATTGCCTCTTATTGGAAGTGGTTGTTGCCAGACGTTTGTGTGGTGTGAATGTTACTTGCTGCTTGCCAGTCCAAAGCTAGATATTGTCCACAGATCTTGTTGCATTTAAACAGAGACTGCTTCAGCATCTGAAGGTGCTGAACACTGTGCAACCATCAGTGAACATCCCCACTTTTGACCTTGTGACAGACGCAAGGCCATTGATGAAGCAGCTGAAGATGGTTAGACCTGGGACATTACCCTGAGGAACACCTGCAGAGCTATCCTGGGGTAACTAAGCACCAATCACAACCAACGTCTTATGTGCCGGGTATGACTCCGACCAACAAGAGAGTTTGTCCCCAATTCCTATTGATTCCAGTTTTGCTGAGACCCTTTGATATCACATACTGTCAAATGTAATCTTGATATCACGGGCTGTCACCCTCTCCATACCTCTGGAGTTCTGTTCTTTTGTCCATGTTTGGACCAAGGCTGGAATGAGTTCAAGAGCAGAGTAGCCCTGGCGGGATGCAAACTGGACATCACAATAGTTTATTTCTGAGCAGCTGCTGCTTGTTAGCACTGTTGACGTCATCTTCTATCACTTTACTGATTTTTGACATATAACAAACATTATAGGAAAATGTCAGGACTGTCAGGACAGTAATTGGCCGAGTCGGTTTTATCATGCTTTGGTCTACTCAGAATACCTGGGCAAATTTCCACATTGTCAGGTGGATGCCCATGTTGTAACTGTATTGAAACAGTTTGGCTTAGGGAGCTTCGAGTTTTGGAGCACAAGTCTCCAGCACTATTGCTGGAATGTTGTCAGGGCTCATTCCCTTTTAAGTATCCAGTATCTCCAATCATTTCTTGATATCACATACAGCAAATTAAATTGGCTGAAGACTGGTATCTGTGATGCTGGGGACCACTGGAGGAGGCCAAGATGGATCCTTCACTTGGCACGTCAGGCTGGAGATTACTGTGAATGCTTGAACCTCATCTTTTACGAGGATGTTTTCGGCTCTTCCATCATTGAGGATGGGAATTTGTGGAGCCTGCTCCTCTGGGAAGTTGTTCAATTGTCCACCACTAATCATGACTGGACGTGGTCAGGACCACAGAGCTTAGATCTGAACCATTGGTTGTGAAATTGCTTATGTCTGTCTATCACCTGCTGTTTGGTACACAAGCAGTCCTGCTTGGTAACTTAACCATGTTGACACTGCTTCTGACATGCTTTCCTGCACTCTCCACTGAACCAGGTTGTATGGTAATGGTTAAGTGGGGGATGTACCAGGCCATGATGCTGCAAATTATGTTGGAGTACAATTCTGCTGCTGTTTATGGTCATAGCACCATGGATGCCCAGTCTTGAGTTGTTAGATCGATTTGAAGTCTGTCCGTTTTAGCACACTCACTGTGCCACACACACAGTGGAGGTTACTGTCAACCAGAAGGCAGGATTTCATCTCCACAAGCACTGTGAGCTAGTCATTCTTACTGATACAGTTATGGACAGATGTACGTGCAGTGGGAGATTGGGAAGGCTGAGGTCAAGTATGATTTTACTTCTTGTTAGTTCCCTTAACACCTGCCACAGACCCAGTCTCGCAGCTGTGTCCTTTAGGACCTGACCAGCTCAAATAGTATTGCTGCTGCCAAGCCACTCTCATTGCCAGACACCAGAATCCCCCACCCAGAGTACATTCTGCACCCTTGCCAACCTCCGTGTTTTATCCAAAGTATTGTCCAACAAGGAGGAGTACTGATTCATCAGCTGATGGACGGTATGTGGTAATCAGCAGGATGCTTCCTTGCCCATGTTTAACCTGAAACCATGAGACTTCGTTAGGTCTAGAGTCAATGTTGAGGTTGAGGAAACTCAATTCAACTCACTCCTAACTGTATACCACTATGCCATCACCTTGGCTGGGTCTGTCTAAGCGGTGGGATTGGACATATCCAGGGATGGTGATGGTGATGCGTGGGACATGGTCTATAAGATATGATCCCGTGAGTATGACTACGTCAGTCTATTGCTTGACTGGTCTGTGATACCGTTCTCCCAATTTTGCCACTAGTCCCCAGATGATGGTAAGGAGGACTCTGCTGTGTTGACAGGGTTGCCTTTGTCATTCCCGGTGTCTAGATCAAAGCCAGGTGGTTCATCCGGTTTCACTTCTTTCTTGCAACTTCATAGTGATTGATTGATACAACTGTGTGGTCATTTCAGAGAACAGTTAAGTGTCAGACCATTAGAATCACAGAATCCCTACAGTCTGGAAAGAAACTATTTGGCCCACATTAGTCCACATAGACTGTCCAAAGAGTATCCCAACCAGACCCATCCTCCTAACCTATCCCTGTAAGCCTGCATTTCCTATGGCTCATCCACCTAGCCTGCACATCTCTGAACATTGCTGTGGGTCTGGAATCACATGTAGGAACAGAAAGATGAGGATGACAGATATCCTTTCCTAAGGACATTAGTGAGGCAGATGGGTTTCTCCGACAATATACAATGGCTTCAAGGCCATCAGAAAATTCTTAATTCCAGTTTTCTTTTGTTGAATTCAAATTGCACCTTCATTTTGGTGTCGGCGGCAGTTCGAAGCGGGAAGAGCGGCAGCAAGCACCAGAGGCCTGACGGGAAGGTAAGACGGTTTAAAAACTTACCTCGAGCGGCTTTTTCCTCACCGGGAGCGGCGGGAGACGGAGCGGAGGTGACGTTGGAGACCAGGAGGTTGTGAGGAAGGTAAGGAATTAGTATATATTTGGGCAGCAGCTAAACCAGAGATGCTACACGTGTAGCATCTCCCTCCCACCCTCCTCCTCTAACCAGAAGAAAAGGACTCTGCAAGGTAAGGTTTTTTTTAATATATTTAAGTGCATTGTTTGGTATTAGTTAGTTGAGTCAGAGCTAAGGCTGACAATGGCAGGGGACCTCAGACCCGTGGCATGTGCCTCTTGCTTGATGTGGGAGATCAGGGACGTGACTGACGTCCCTGACTGTTACACTTGCAGGAAGTGTGTCCAGCTGCAGCTCTTGTTTGACCGCATGACGGCTCTGGAGTTGCGGGTGGACTCACTGTGGAGCATCCACGATGCTGAGAAGGTCGTGGATAGCACGTTTAGTGAATTGGTCACACCGCAGATTAGGATTGCTGAGGGAGACAGTGAATGGGTGACCAAAAGGCAGAGAAAGAGCAGGAAGGCAGTGCAGGTGTCCCCTGCGGTCATCTCCCTCCAAAACAGGTATACCGTTTTGGATACTGTTGGGGGAGATGGCTCACCAGGGGAGGGCAGCAGTTGCCCGGATCATGGCACCATGGCGGGCACTGCTGTTCAGAAGGGCGGGAAAAAGACTCATAGGGCCATAGTCATAGGGGATTCTATTGTAAGAGGAGTAGATAGGCGGTTCTGTGGCCGAAAACGGGACTCCCGGATGGTACGTTGCCTCCCAGGTGCTTGGGTTAGGGATGTCACCAATCGGCTACAGAGCATTCTGAAAAGGGAGGGTGAACAGCCAGTTGTTGTGGTGCATATAGGCACCAATGATATAGGTAAAAAACGAGATGAGGTCCTGAAAGCAGAATTCAGGGAGCTAGGAGAGAAGTTAAAGAGGAGGACCTCAAAGGTAGTGATCTCAGGGTTGCTACCAGTGCCACGTGCTAGCCAGGGTAGAAATGAAAGAATAGGCAGGATGAACATGTGGCTTGAGGGATGGTGTAGGAGGGAGGGGTTCAGATTTGTGGGACACTGGGACCGGTTCTGGGGAAGGTGGGACTATTACAAATTGGATGGTCTACACCTGAACCAGACTGGAACTAGTGTCCTAGGGGGAGTTTTTGCTTGGGCTGTTGGGGAGGGTTTAAACTAATGTGGCAGGGGTCTGGGAACCAGAGGAGAAGACTAGTAGACAGTGAGGTGGAAACTAGAGACTGTAAGGACCATGAAGTTAGCATTGCCAAGGGGAAGAGTAGGCAGAGAGCAGATGAACGCAAAGGAACTGGTGGTCTGAAGTGCATATACTTTAATGCAAGGAGTATCGTGGGTAAGGCAGACGAACTTAGATCTTGGATTTGTGCCTGGGAGTATGATGTTATTGCGATCACAGAGACTTGGTTGAAGGAAGGGGATGATTGGCAACTAAATGTCCCAGGATATAGATGCTTCAGACAGGACAGGGAGGGAAGTAAAAGGTGGGGGGGTTGGGGGGGAGTTGCATTGCTGGTCAGGGATGATATCACGGCTGTGCTAAAGGAGGGCACTATGGAGGGCTTGAGCAGTGAGGCATTATGGGCAGAGCTGAGAAATAAGAAGGGTGCAGTTACATTGTTGGCGCTGTACTACAGGCCTCCCAGTGAGCGTGAGGTAGAAGAACAAATAGGTCGACAGATTATGGAAAGATGTAGAGGTAACAGGGTGGTGGTGATGGGAGATTTTAATTTTCCCAACATTGACTGGGATACATTTAGTGTCAGAGGTCTGGATGGGGCAGAATTTGTAAGGAGCATCCAGGAAAGTTTTCTAGAGCAGTATGTCAATAGTCCAACTAGGGAAGGGGCCATATTGGACCTAGTGTTGGGGAACGAGCCAGGCCAGGTGGTAGAAGTTGCAGTGGGGGATTTCTTTGGGAATAGTGACCACAATTCTGTAAGTTTTAGAATACTCGTAGACAAAGATGAGAGTGGTCCTAAGGGAAGAATACTAAACTGGGCCAGGGCCAATTATATCAAAATTCGGCAGGAGCTGGGAAATGTGGATTGGGGACAGCTATTTGAAGGGAAGTCCACATTTGATATGTGGGAGGCTTTCAAAGATAGGTTGAAGATAGTGCAGGATAGGCATGTCCCTTTGAAAACAAGGGATAGGAAAGATTCGTGAACCGTGGATGACAGGAGAAATCGTGCGACTAGCCAAGAGGAAAAGGGAAGCGTACATAAGGTCCAGGCAGCGAAGAACAGAACGGTCCTTGGAGGAATATCGGGAGAGTAGGACCAATCTTAAACGAGGAATCAAGCGGGCTAAAAGGGGTCATGAAATAACTTTAGCGAACAGAATTAAGGAGAATCCCAAGGCCTTTTATTCATATATAAGAAGCAGGAGGGTAACTAGAGAAAGGGTTGGTCCACTAAAGGATAAGGAAGGAAGGTTTTGTGTCGAACCTGAGAAAATGGGTGAGATTCTCAATGATTACTTTGCATCAGTGTTCACTGAGGAGAGGGACATGATGAATGTTGAGATTAGAGATAGAAGTTTGTTTACTCTGGATCATGTTGACATAGGGAGGGAAGATGTGTTGGGTACGCTAAAGGATATTAAGGTGGACAAATCCCCAGGACCGGATGGGATCTATCCCAGGATGCTGAGGGAGGCGAGAGAGGAAATAGCTGGGGCCCTGATAGATATCTTTGTAGCATCCTTAAACACAGGTGAAGTGCCGGAGGACTGGAGAGTTGCTAACGTTGTCCCCCTGTACAAGAAGGGTAGTAGGGATATTCCAGGTAACTACAGACCAGTAAGCCTGACGTCAGTGGTGGAAAAGTTGCTGGAGAAGGTACTGAGGGATAGAATCTATTTATATTTGGAAAAGAATGGGCTTATCAGTGATAGGCAACATGGTTTTTGTGCAGGGAAAATCATGCCTTACTAACTTAATAGAGTTCTTTGAGGAAGTGACCATGTTGATAGATGAAGGAAGGGCTGTAGATGTCATCTACATGGACTTTAGTAAGGCGTTTGATAAGGTTCCCTATCATAAACTAATGGAGAAAGTGAAGTCACATGGTGTGCAGGGTGTTCTAGCTAGGTGGATAAAGAACTGGTTGAGCAACAGGAGACAGAGAGTAGTAGTTGAAGGGAGTTTCTCGAAATGGAGAAAGGTGACCAGTGGTGTTCCACAGGGATCAGTGCTGGGGCCACTGTTGTTTGTGATATACATAAATGATCTGGAAGAGGGCATAAGTGGTCTGATCAGTAAGTTTGCAGATGACACGAAGATTGGGGGAGTAGCAGAAAGCATAGGGGATTGTCAAAGAATACAGGAGAATATAGATAGACTGGAGAGTTGGGCGGAGAAGTGGCAGATGGAGTTCAATCCGGGCAAGTGTGAGGTGATGCATTTTGGGAGGTCTAATTCTAGAGCAAACTATACTGTAAACGGAAGAGCCTTGGGAAAAGTTGATGAGCAGAGAGATCTGGGAGTTCAGGTCCATTGTACCCTGAAGGTGGCTGCACAGGTGGATAGAGTGGTCAAGAAGGCATATGGTATGCTTGCCTTCATCGGACAGGGTATGGAGTATAAGAGCTGGCAGGTCATGTTAAAATTGTACAAGACTTTGGTTCGGCCGCATTTAGAATACTGTGTACAGTTCTGGTCGCCACATTACCAAAAGGATGTGGAAGCTTTGGAGAGGGTACAGAGAAGGTTTACGAGGATGTTGCCTGGTATGGAAGGCGCTAGCTATGAAGAGAGGTTGAGTAGGTTAGGATTGTTTTCATTAGAAAAAAGGAGATTGAGGGGGGACCTGATTGAGGTCTTCAAAATCATGAAGGGTATAGACAGGGTTGATAGAGATAAGCTTTTTCCCAGGGTGAGGGATTTAATAACGAATGGTCACGCGTTCAAGGTGAGAGGAGAAAAGTTTAAGGGGGATACACGCGGAAAGTACTTTACACAGAGGGTGGTAGGTGCCTGGAACGCGTTTGCCAGCAGAGGTAGTAGAGGCAGGCACGGTAGATTCATTTAAGGTGCGTCTGGACAGATGCATGAGTAGGTGGGGAGCAGAGGGATACAGATCCTTAGGAATTGGGCGATAGGTTTAGACAGTGGATTTGGATCGGCACAGGCTTGGAGGGCCGAAGGGCCTGTTCCTGGGCTGCAAGTTTTCTTTGTTCTTTTTCTTTGTTCACCATCTTCCATGGCGGGATACAAACTCAGGTCCCCAGAACAGTAGCTGAGCCGAGTTTCTGGATTAATAGTCTAGTAATAACATGACTAGTCTGAGACCATTCTCCCAGTATTAATCGCCTCCCCAACTCACATCTCCCATTGCTTCCCATCTATTTTTGGGTCATCTACAAACTTGGCTACAGTACATTCACTTCCCTCATACAAGTCAATGACAGACATTGTCAATGATTGTGGTGCCAGCACTGACCCCAATGACACTCCTCTAGTTAATAGCTATGATCCCAAAAATTTACTCTTGATCCAATTCTCAGTCTTCTGTTAGTTAGCCAATTCTCTACCCATGCTAATATACTTCCTCGAACATCATGGGCTCTTACCTTAACAAGTAGCCATATTCTAGTAAATTTGTCAGACATGATCTTCCCCTTCGTGAAGCCATACTGACTCAGCTTCATCATAATATGTATTTCTAAGTGTTTTACTACATCCTTTTTACTAGATTCCAACATTTTCCTCATTGATATGGGCATTAAGCTAACTGGCCTAAAGTTATCAGTTTTTGTTTCCTTCCTTTTCTAAACTAAAGACCACACACAGTCAGTTTTCTAATCCTCTAGGCCTCTTATCGAATTGAAGGATTAATGGAAGATCATTACAAGTGCATCCATTATCTTTGTAGCTAGTCCTTTTGACATCCAAGGAATCATCCCATCAGGTACAAGAGACTTATCCATTTTTAGCCCCAATAGTTTCTCTAGCACCTTTTCTCATGTGACAGCTATTATATTTGTCTCCTCACTTATATTAGTGTCTTCAGTAGTGCAAACTGATGCAAAGTTTTTATTCAACTCCTCTGCCGTTTCTTGGTTGATTTTACTTACAAGTTTTTACCTTCAAAATTCATCATCTTCTATTTGTTTTGGCAATCTTTTGTTCACTTTTAAAACTTTCCCAATCCTCTAACATTGGCTGTTTTTGTTTTAATTTGATTTAGCGTCAACTTCCTCAATTAACCATGATTAGCTTATCCCCCTTCTTAGAATCCTTCTTTCTCACTGGGATTTCCTTGCTGTGAGCAAGGAACTATTTTCTTACATGTCTACCACTATCCCTCAAATCATCTTTGCTGCTAAATTCCTTTCCCAGACCACTGACTCTGCCATTATTTCTTTGCATTTACCCTTATTTAGGCTTAACACAGTTGTTTCACAGCCAAGTTCCTCACTCAAAATGAGTGCTAAATTCTACCATGTATGGACACTATTTCCTTTTTCCTATGAAATCTTTTACACTGACCTCTTACTAAATCTGCCTCATTACACATCACCAGATCCAAAATATCCAGATTACTGGATCATCTTGTTCTAGAAACTATCACAAACATACTGAATTCTTCCTTGTGAGGACTTCTGCCAATCTGACTACCCCAATCTAAGTGAAGATTAAAGTCACCGATAATGCCTTCTTTACATGCCCTCATTATCTCCCACGTTATTCTCAGTCCTGCCAAATAGCTGTTAGGCAGCCTGAAAACTATTATTTCTATCAGTGTCTTCTTTGTCCTTTTTTTGTACCTCCACACATATGTATTCCACACCTTTTGATCCAAGGTCACTTCTTGCTATAGTATTTACTCTATCCTATTCTAACAATTCTACCCCACCATCCTTTCCTTCCTACCTATGGTTTCAAAAAGTCACGCAACCCTGAATATTCAGTTGCCAGCTTTGATCTTGTAAACATGTCACTGAAATAGCTTCAAGACTATACTCATTTACCTATATTTGTGCCATTAATTCATTTATTGTATTTTGAATACTACACACATTCAAGTAAAAAGCCATTAATTGTGGCTTTCTTCCTCTCACTTCAACCCTATTTACTGCTTTTTTTTTTCCAATGTTTGTGTCTCCTTTCCGTTCCTGTCCTCATATGGGTATTGTTATCCGAATAGATGCCTTGTAATGCTGCCATATCCTCTTGCTTTTTAAGTATACAATTTCACTATCCCAAACCCTTCACCTGCTCTAAATAGTTTACAGGTCTCTCTACAACCCTAGTTATTCAATTCACCAGAACACCTAGAAATACAGAATTATGCAGTACAGAAAAGGCACATTGAGTCTGTACCATCAAAATGTAGACAATGACAATGAGCACTTGAAACAAAAACAAAAACAGTCCGTACACTCTAGAGATAGGAGGAATTGCTGATGCTGGATAAACTTACACACTGGGTTCTGAGCACCAACTGGAATCTCACCGTTTAGATAGGTAAGCCTAAACATTATTTACTTATCCACAAGGTATCTTTTGGTGCTAGGTTTTTTTGAGAGCTTACAATGACAGAAAGACTGCAGTGACTATTACACTTTGCGCTTTAATTTGGGATTTACTGCCAACAGGTCTGGTGCTTGACCTCTGCTCTTTTGTTTGCAGGTACGGTAACAACACATGGGACAAAAGCCTCAAGCATCCGACATACCTTGCCATTATTTCTCTGCAGATACATTATGTGCTTGAGCTCCACTTCACCTGATGAAAGAGGAGCACTGCAAAAGCTTGTCATTTCAACTGAACCTGTTGGGCTATATTCTGGTGTTGTATGACTTTAGACTTTATCCTACATACAGGAAGATTACCAGCATTCTGCCTCATTTGTTTTTAAATTCATTCACGGGACAAAGGCATCACTGGCCAGGCTAGCATTTACTGCCCATCCTTAACTTGTCCAAAGGGCAGTTAAGAGTCAACCACATTGCTGCGAGTCTGGAGTCAAATGCAGCGCAGACCAGGTAAGGATGGCAGTTTCCTTCTTTAAGGGACATTGGTGATCCAGGTGGGTTTTTCTGACAATCAACAATATGTTCATCAGACTTACAGTTCAAGATTTGCATCGAATTTGAATTCCACCATTTGCCGTGGCAGGATTCAAACCTGGGTCCCCCCAGAACATTATCTGGGTCCCTGGATTAACAGTCCAGCGATAAAACCACTAGGACATTGCCTTACCACCACCACTGATGATTAATAAGCAAACATTGCATTTAATCCTTCAGCCAAAGAGCAATAAGCTCTCCCCACTCTCCTGTAAACAAACTCACGCTGAGTGCGGATTTTTTTTTTGTAATCAATCTGTCTAAAGATGCTACACACACCCCTACAGCAGGTGGGACTTCAACTTGGGCTTTTCGATCCAGAGGGCCCTGAGGAGACAGATAATTTTTTTTTTTCAAAACTGATCTATTTTTCTAATCAACCTGGTGAGAGACGTTATTACACAGTTCCGAGGAAGGGTAACCGGACCTGAAACGTTAACTCTGACTTTTTCTTCACAGATGCTGCCTGACCTGCTGAGCTTTTCCAGCAAGTGTTTTTGTTCATGTTATTATGTTATTACACAGCTCTGGAGCAGGTAGGACTTCAACTTGGGTCTTCCGGTCCAGGACTAGGGACAACACCAGGGCCCTCTTATGGCACAGTAAGTAGACAGATAATATCCAATCACTAATGATTTGCAAAGTGGTACAGATTAATGAAGTTACAAAGCTAGCCAGGATTTGATTGAGAACGCAAGCACAGGCTCAAATGAATGGCATTTGAAGTAATTAGATTTCAACGATCTCTATAATCAGGGTTCATAAGTATCAAGGGATACTGAAAACAGAAAAAGAGGCATTCAGCTATACAAATAATTCACTAAACACTCAAGTATTGGCCAGGGTTTTGTCCAAGGAGGATAAATGGAAAAGCACAAGACAGGAGTATGATAGCCCTGCTGGTGGAGAACATTCTAAGTACAACTCCAATAACCCTCAAAAAACTGGACAAAATATCCAATTCAATGGTCACACCATTCACCACCTGAACACTCACTCCCTCTGCCACTGTCAGTAGCAGCAAAATATACCATTTACAGGATGCACTGCATTAACTCATCCAGACTTCAGCATAGCATCCTCCAAATCCACGATCTCTACTATGCACAAAGACAAAAGCAGCAGATACATGGGAACACTGCAAACTGCAAATCTCTCTCCAAGCCACATACGGTCTTGACTGGAAACTATGACAATGTTCATTCACTGTCACTTTGGGTTGCCAACCTTTCTCAGGTTTGATCTGGAGCCTCCAGAAATTGAAGATCAAACGCCAGACTCTATGTACTAAAGTCATAGGAACATTATAAAAGATAATTTTTTTTGTAATTTCTCTTCACCAGACAAAACACTGAAACCAGTGGAAACTAACGAAGCCATTTGGCTGACAACCAATTATCGTGCAAACGAACAAGGAATCTTGCTTTCCAATTTGCACAGGAAGTACATCACAAGGATAGACAGGTTGATCAACAAATCGGTGGTGCACATGAGGAAAACAGTCAGGAATAGCTAATTGCAGTTGACAATCCTGCTGTCACTGGGTCAAAACCCTGGAACTCCCTCTGTAACAGCACCATTGCTAAATCTACCCCATTTGGACTGCATGATTCAACAAGGTAGCTCACCGCCACCTTCTCAGACAATTAAGGATGAGAAACAAATGCAACCTTGCCAGCGATGTGCATATGCCACGAACGAATAAAAAAAAAAACATGATTTTCGCTGTTCTTGCATAAAATGTGGACATGATCAAAGCCAACATTTATTGCCCATCCCAAGTTGTCCTTGAATTGTTCAGCTCTCTGTGATTTCAGAAGGTACTTAAGAGTCAATGACATCAGATGTGTCTGGATTCACATGCAAGCCAGACAGGTACAAGTAACAGCTACCCATCTCTAAGGGACATTTTTACAGCAACCGTTACCTGGTCACCATAAATTCCAGATTTTATTGTGTTAAATTTCATGATCTGCCATGGAGAGATTTGACCCATGTTCAAATCTATTTTTTCTTTCAAATGATCAGTCATGATTTTATTTTGTTGTGGAGCAGACTAGAAAGACTGAGTAGTCTACTTCTGCAGCTATGCATAGAATACAGAAGACAGAAGCAGGAGGAGGCCATTCGATCCCTACAGCCTGCTGTTATTTAACAGGATTGCAGCTGATTGATCTCAATACCCTAATTCCTTGAAAACACAATGTTTTGGCCTCAACCACTTTCTGTGGTAGTGAAATCCACAGGCTCACCACTCTCTGGGCGAAGGAATATATAGAGAGTCACAGACCTACAGCTCAAACAGACCCTTTAGCCCAAATTGCCTATGCCCATATCCACCAAACCTTCCCTAGCCACGTATCTGTTCGAATGTCTTTTGAATGTTGTAATTGTACTCACCTCTATCACTTCTTCTGGCAGCTTGTTCCACTTGCACACCGCCCTACAAAAAAAAAAGCTGCCCCTCTCAAGTCCCTTTTAAATCTTTTCCCACTCATCTTATACCTACGCCCTCTAGCATTGAACTCCCTACCCTGGGGAAAAAGACATTGGCCATTCACCTTATCTATATCTCTTATGATTTTATAAACCTTTATATGGTTTCTGGAGCCTCAGCCTCCCACGTTCTAGTCAAAAACTATCCCAGCCTATCCAGTCTCTCCTTATAACTCAAACCCTCCAGTCTCAGTAACATCCTTGTAAATCTTTTTTTGCCCCCTTTCCAGTTTAATAACATTCTTCCGATAGCAGGGTGACCAAATTGAATACAGTACTCCAAATGTGGCCTTACCAATGTTTTGTACAGCCCTAACATGATGTCCCAACTCCTGTATTCAATATTCTGACTGGTGAAGGAAGCATGCCAAATGCCTTCTTCGCCACACTGTCTACCGTGATGCTACATTCTAGGAATTATGTACCTGCACCCCTAGATCTCTCTGTTCAACACCACTCTCTGGGGCCCTACTACTAACTGTGTAAGTCCTGCCTTGGTTTGTCTCACTAAAATGGAACATCTCACATTCATCTCTATTAAACTCTATCTGCCATTCTTCAGCC
Source organism: Ginglymostoma cirratum (assembly GCA_024137785.1). NCBI lineage: Eukaryota > Metazoa > Chordata > Chondrichthyes > Orectolobiformes > Ginglymostomatidae > Ginglymostoma > Ginglymostoma cirratum. The sequence goes on along the minus strand of JAHRHZ010000279.1, from coordinate 967,973 downwards.
CACTGGCCCAGTTGATCAAGATCCCATTAGACTCTTAGATAAACTTCTTCACCGCCTACTATACCACCAATTTTGGTGTCATTCACAAGCTTACTAACAATGCCTCCTATATTCTCATCCAAATTATTCATATGAGTGACAAAAAACAATGGACCCAGCACCGATCCTTGTGGCACACAGCTGGTTACAGGCCTCCAGTCCAAAAAAACAACCTTCCACCACCACCCTCTGTCTCCTACCAGCAAGCCAATTTCGTATCCAATAGGCAAGCTCTCCCTGAATCCCATGTGATCTAACATTACTAATTAGTCTACCATGCAGAAACTTGTCAAAGGCTTTACTAAAGTCCGTGTTCACAACGTCCACCACTTTGCCCTCAATTTTTTTTATATCCTCAAAACATTCAAAGTTTCAGAGATATGATTTCCCACACACAAAGCCATACTGACTGTCCCTAATTGGTTCCTGCTTCTCCAAATGGATGTTAATCCTATCTCTCAGAATCCCTTCAAACAACGTACTCACCACTGAGGTCAGACTCGCAGGTCTATAGTTCACAGGCTTCTCCTTATAGCCTTTCTTAAATAAACACACATTAACCACCCTCCAGTCCTCCGGCAACTCACCCATGGCTGTAGATGATACAAATATCTCTGCTAGGGACCCTACAATTTCTTCCATAACTTCCCACAATGTCTTAGGATACATAATCAGATCCCAGAGATTTATCCACCTTTATAATTTTTAAGACCTCCATTGTCTCCTCTTTTATAATGTGAACTGTTTTCAAGACATCAATACTTATTTCCCCTATCCAAACTTTCATCATAGCTCAGACCCTCCAGCCCAGGCAGGATTCTGGTACATCTTCTCTGCACCTCTCTAGAGATGCAATCACATCCTTCCTGAAATGTGGTGACCAAAAGCTCATGCTGTACTCCAGTTGTGGCCAAACAGTATTTTACACAGTCCAACATAATGTCCTTGATTTTGTATCCTATGTCTTAGCTAATGAAACTTAACTTACTCACCTTTGTTACCTGCCCTGCTACCTTCAGAGAACTGTAATATGAACACCATGGACCCTCTGATCTTCAGTACATTCCAGAATCCTACCATACGTAGTGCAATCCCTTGCCTTGTTAGCCCTTCCCAAGCACATTACCTCATATCTTTCCAGGTTGAATTCAATTTGCACATGCTCTGCCTGCTTGTCCTGTCTGTTGATATACTCTTGCACCTTGTGGTCATTTTCCTCACTATTGACCATCCTTCCAATTAGGCAATGGCAAACATTTAAAGAGTACATGGAGGAACTGTAACAATTGTTCATTTTTGTCTGGCATAAAAATTAAAAGGAAGTGCGCAACTGTGGCTAACATGGGAAATTAGGGATATTATTAGATCCAATAAAGGTGCATACTAATTAGCCAAAAAAGCAGCAGGCTTGAGGATTGGGAGCACTTTAGATGATTTCAACAAAGGGAAAAGGATTAGTTAAGAGGGAGGAAGGAACAGAGAGAGAGAGGGCGGAAGGAACAGAGACAGAGAGAGAGAGAGAGAGAGAGAGAGAGAGAGAGAGAGAGAGAGAGTCAGAGTCAGCTTGCAAGGGACATACCTAGAGCAACTTTCACCATCAGTTTCTTGGAAAAGAGAAAAAGATTGGGGAACACAAATACAGGTTACAATCAGAAACAGGCTAAGTAATAATTAGGAATAAAAGATGGTAGACAAATTAAACACATATTTTGATTCAGTCTTCACAAAGGAGAATATGAATAATGTCCCAGAAATGTTGGGAAACACATGATTTAGTCAGCTAGAGGAATGTATTAGTAGGGAAATTGATGGAATTAAAGGCCAAAACATCCCCAGGGCCCTGGTAATCTACAATGCAGAATAGATAAGAAAGTGGCCCTGGAAATATATATTGTCTTTTTCTGAGTGGAAGCCAGTTACTAGTGGCACGTCACAGGAGTCAGTACTTGGCCCTCAGTTATTCACAATATACAATCATTGCGATGAGGAAACTAAATGTAAAACCTCCGAGATTGCAGACGACACAAAGCTGGGTTCGAGGGTGAACTGTAAGGAGGATGCAAAGGGAGGCTTCAGGGTGGACAAGTTGAGTAGGCAAATGCATGGCAGATGCAGTACAATGTGGACAAATGAGCAGGTATCCACTTTGGTAGAACAAACACAAAGGTAGATCATCATCTGAATGGTGATTGCTTGGAAAAGGGTGAGGCGCAACGAGACCAAAGATGTCTTTGTACCACAGTCGCCAGAAGTAAGCGTGCAGGTGCAGCAGGTGGTCAAGAAGGCAAATAGAATGTTGACCCTCAGAGCAAGAGCATTTGCCCACAAGAGCAAGGATGCCTTGTTGAAATTATAAGGGGTCTTAGTGAGACCACACCTGAAGCACTGTGTGCAGTTTTGGTCTAGTTATCTGAAGTAGGATGTTCTGGCTATGGATGGAGTGGAAAGAAAGTTAGCCAAATTGATTCTTGGGATGGCGGCACTGACATACAGAGAGCCTGCATTCAGTTAGGATTATTTTCACTGAAGTTTAGAAGAACGAATAGGGAATCTCACAGAAACCTATATTTGCTAACAGAATTAGACAGGGTAAATGCAGGATGCTTGTTCCCAATGACTGGGGTGTCTAGAGCTGGGGGTCTCAATCCAAGGATGTACAGACAGCCAACTTGGACTGAGACGAGGAGAAATTTCCTCACCCAAAAAGAGTGGTGAGCCTGTGGAATTCTCTGCCACAGAAAGCAGTTGACGCCCAAACACTGAAATGTTTTCAAGGAGTCGGATTCTTTGGGCCAAAGGGTCTGCGAAGAAAGCAGGAACAGGGTACTGAGTAAGATGATCAATCATGATCATACTGAATGGCAGAGCAGGCTCAAAAGGCCTACTCTGGCTCCTATTTTCTACTTTTCTATCATTCCATGCTAAAATCATTTGACCATATCCCCTACATTCAAGACCAAATCATTAGCATACACCACAAACAGCAAGAGTCCCCAAGTGCTGCTGAATGCCACTGGAAACAGGCTTCCAGTCATAGAACCATTTCCCTACCAATCGCCCTTTGCTTCCTACCACTCTGCCTTGGATCCCATGGGTTCTTACTTCCTTGACTTGTCTGCCTTGAGGAACCTGATCAGAAGCCTACCTCAAATGACTACCCTCATCAACACTTCTGGATACACAAAAAAAGAATAATCAAATTGTTCAAACACTACCCTCCTTTGACAAATCTGTGCAGCATATCCCCAACTAATCTGTCTCTCTCCAAGTGCAAAGAATCTGAAGGACAGAACATATTTATAACAACTTCACTAACACAGATTAAACTGACTGGCCTATAACTTCCTGGTTTATCCCTGCATCTCTTTAAATACACTCAGATGGATGAAAAAGGACCTTGTAACCCACATAATCCATCTCCTCCAAAACTTGGCATTCTTTAATCTGCTCTAAACAAAAAAGCAAATTCTATTACGGCCAAAACAATGGAGTCTTGACCCACATTATAAGTTGGCATTTCTAAATGAGTGTGTGGCACCTGTCCATCCAAGGCTTGCTGCTCCCACCAAGGAACACTGTTGTATACAGGCTGCTTTTCATCGGTGAACTGGATAAATTTAAATCTTTTATTGGGATAGTGACAGACACAATGGCTCTATAGAATATTCAGAGATGGGTTATCTATTCTTAATGCTTTCTTATTTTAGAATCAAAGAATTTTACAGTACAAAAGGAGGCCATTCAACCCATCGTGTCGGTACCAGCCCCCTAACTAGTGCCACTCACTAGCTCTATTTCCGAAGTCCTCTAACTTCATCCGTTTCAAACATATATTCTATTTGCAGCTCTAATCTTGACAACCCAGTTAAATCTTTTGATTGTAATCAACTGAGGTCTTTATAAATTGATTCATGGGATATGGTGTTGTTGAGTAGGTCACCACTTAGTACACATCTCTTATTGCCCTTGAACTGAATAGCTGGCTAGGCTATTTGAGAGGGCAGGTAAGAGTCAACCACATTATCGCAAGTCAAAAGCCACATGTAGGCCAAACTGACTAAGGAGGGCAGATTTCCTTCCCTATAAAGGACATTAGTGAACCAGATGGACTTTTACAATATAATGGTTATGTGGTCACCATCAGACTAGCTTTTAATTCCAGACTTATGAAATGAATTCTAATTTCACCACTTACTATGGCAAACTTTGAACCCATGTGTTTAAAACATTAGTCAAGACACTAGATTATTCGTCCAGTGACTTTATCAGCTACCACTAAGTTTCCACTTGCCTGATTTGCAGTCATTTTAGAGTTGAACTCTGCAACCAAATATTCAAAACACAATCCTCACTGCTCACTCCAAAAGCTCAAACAAGTTAGTTAAATTTAATTTGCTTTTAACAAATCTATGCTGACATTCCCAAATTTATACAACCTCATCCAATGATTTAACTTTGGCTTGAATTATTGTTTCTAAAAGCATGCTCATTGGAGGTTAAATGGTCTGGCCTATAGATTGCTAGATTTACCCCTGCACTTTTTTTTGAGTAACAGTGCATTAACAGCAATTGTCTACTCCTCAACAACTCCGTATCCAACAACTTTCTTTTATAATGATGCTTATATTAAAACAGCTGTATAAATACAAGTGTTATGATTAACCAGCTGACAAAATGTCAGATCCCAAACTGAAACCTGGCTTGAGAAAACAAGACAAAAAACTGTTTGGTTTTAAAAAGGTTTTAACAAGATAGTCTGCCACTAAGATAACCATGGAATGTTGCAGATTTTGTTGTTTCAACAACAAAACAGAAGTTTCTGAGGCAAAAGAAGTGATAACTAGAATAAACCAATTTACTTAGGAGAGTTTTAAACAAACAACAAAAGTATAACTCCGTTAATTCAGAAGTACTCCTTTACAAATTTAAAAATGCATCCCTTGTACAGTACTCACACTAGAATCCCTTTCTTTAGCATTTGATAGATTCAAGGTAACTGTGATCAACTTCGAGACTGAAACCCCTGATAGCTTATTCCTGGAGCTATCATACACCCGGAAGTTTAAACAAGCTCAGCCCCTAGCCCTCTTCAGGGCTTTGTTCCCAATCAGATATATTGGGATCTATCATGAATCAAAGGTAATCTAGTTTCACTATATTCTTGCCTTCTCAGGAGCAGTAGTCTATCTATGAATCTCCATATAAGGACTTCAAAGAATTGCCTGAAACAAAGCAAAATGAAAAACTTTGAGGTTTCCGCCCAGGCTTTAAAAACCCTTTTTCAATGCACTGTGATCTATATTTCCAAGTCCACAAAAGCCTAAAGTAAACAAAAACTCATTAGACTGCCAAAACAGTTTTATATACTAAGTTATAGGGGGTATTATAGAGTCATAGAGTCGTACAACACAGAAACAGACCCTTCGGTCTAACCATCCATGCCAAACATAATCCCAAACTAAACTAGTCCCACCTGCCTGCTCCTGACCCACATCCCTCCGGACCTTTTCTATTTATGTATCCATCCAAATGTTTTTTAAAGGTTGTAATTGTACGCTCAACCACTACTTCCTCAGGAAGTTCATTACTTTAAAAAGAATCACGGCCACAGAAATATTTATATTAACTTTATTTATAACATAACTTCTAATACAGAAGTCCCATATGTTACCAATCAAAATGCAAAACCCAACTTAAAAACAGATTGTATTAAGAATATACCATTTTTATCATATATGCCATACAGCCACATAAGATATTAGGTTAGGGTACCAAAAGAGCAGGTTAAAGAATTAGGTTGTAAGCACATTCAAAGAAGGCAAGGGATGCAAAGAGATATGAGGAGGACGAGGACGAGGACAAGGAGATGGTGATGGTAATCCAGAGTTTAGGCTTGAGGCATTTGAACCAAATGGTGAAGTGTTTAGAATCAGGGATAATTACAAAATTACAATTAAAAAGGAATACATTATGTGGAGGTGCCGGTGTTGTACCGAGGTGGGCAAGGTCAGAAGTCACACGACGCTGGGTTGTAGTCCAACAATGTTTATTTCAAATCACAAGATTTCAGAGGTGAAGTGTCTTCACCTGACAAAGGGGCGGTACTGCAAATGCTTTTAATTTCAAATAAGCCTGTTGGACTATAACCTGGTGTTGCGTGGCTTCTAAACAGACAGTGGAGCGCTGTGGGCCCAGAGGAGATTACAGAGGTAGGGGCATGGTGGGATTTAAAAACTAGGATGGGAGATTTTTCTTGACCAAATACTTTTAACATAAACCAGCAAGCGTAGATATGGTAGGCGAACAGGACTTGGTGCAAGTTAAAATATAGTCAGCAAAATTTTGGATAACTGGCCAGGATTGAACTGGAATGCTCAGGTTGAGAAATAAAGTATGATGAATGTCATTTTTGTTTCATATATCCATTTGTACTGTGTGAGCCAGCAATCCGTGAAAACTAACATTGCGGAAACAGCTTGCATCTCTTACTGGTCACTAGATCTGCATTTTCTTTGTAAAAAAGGGTGAGGCTTGTTGCAAAATTCACTAAAGGATATTTAAACAGTTCACTGAAAAGTCTGTGGAATTTCTCTTGACCATAACTGAACTGGAGTTCTGAGAAATTTTCAGCCACTGTTGGTCAGTCTGTTGCTCATATTTGCCTTGTGTTAATTCTGGTTGAGGAATACTTTTTTTTTTATTATTCATTCATGGAATGTAGGCATCACTGGCTAGGACACCATTTATTGCCCATCGCTCGTTACCCCAGAGGGCAGTTAAGAGTCACATTGTTATGGGCCTGGAGTCACATGTAGGCCAGACTAGAGAACGACGGCAGATTTCCTTCCCTAAAGGACATTAGTAAACCTGATGGGTTTTTTTTTGAAACAATTGACAATAAGTTTTATGGGCGTCATTGGAATCTTCATTCCAAACTTTCGTTATTGAACTCAATTTGCACCCTCTGCCACGGTGGAATTCAAACTCAGAATCTCAGGACAGCACCAGGGTCTCCGGATTAAATGTCTAATGATATCACCACAAGGCTATCACCTTCCCCCTTGAAGAGGCTAAACCTTTTGAATTTAATCATGGCCAGAATATGTTTTGTTTGTGACAGACTAGTCATTGTTTGTTAACTAAACTAATTCTTGCTGACTTGTCACTAATACTAAATGAAATACGCGCAGTCTAATACACATAATTGGCAAAATCGTCACTTTTTAAATTCAAACTTTGTTAGAACCAGAGCAGTTGGCCTAAGATAGGAATCAGCGAACTTTCTCATAACAAAAGAAAGAAATTGAGGTTTTCAGAAACAAATAATCTTAGAGAGAGACAAAATCTGATAATGCGTCATACTCACGCGGGTAGAACGCTGGAAGTCCAGCCCGATCTACTCCCAAGAGTCACCACAGAAGTTAAAAAGATTTTAAAATCAAATATACAAAATTCCTCATTTTACAGAACCAGGTTGATAGAAAGCACAAACCAGGTTTCTCCACGGAACAAAAAAGCCTATTTATTACAAGTAATTAGAGTCTAGCTACAGGTAAACAGTTATAAACTTTATCATATAAATACTGCAAATTAAAACTCCAATCCCCTACATAGACAAACAGGCACAGAAAAGTAGGTCAGGGATAGAGGAAAAGTAGGAGGCAGTTCAGTGGTTTCTATTGACAGGTTGCAAATATGATCTTTATGCTGGTCAAAATGCAACATGGTTTGCTTTTATTCAGATGCTTCCACTGATTTGCAAGCAACACGAAGCCACTTAAAGAGTCTCTGACTCTTCAGTTAAAAAATCACAACTCACTACAAATACTGAAGAAAGAAACTGGTTTTCTTCATGATTACAATGTAACAATCCTTAAAAAGCTCTGATGTTAAAATGGTTTTTCCCATTTCCATCAACAATTACAAAGAAAATAAAGACGACACTGTCTTTACAATTAGAACATAGAACATTACAGCGCAGTATAGGCCCTTCGGCCCTCGATGTTGCGCCGACCTGTGAAACCAATCTGAAGCCCATCTAACCTACACTATTCCATTATCATCCATATGTTCATCCGATGACCATTTAAATGCCGTTAAAGTTGGCGAGTCTATTGCAGGCAGGGCATTCCACGCCCTTACTACTCTCTGAGTAAAGAACCTACCTCTGACATCTGTCCTATATTCAGTACTAGAAGTCAAATAAGTGAACAAAATTTAGCAGAAGTAGAGGGGTCAATGAAAAGGTCGTGGTAAGGGATAGTTGGATGTCATCAGCATAGACATTAAAATTAATGGTGGGCTTTTAGATAATGGCACAGAGTCATTGAGTAGCAGCATGCAGGTGGGAAAGTAGGAGGGAACCAAGAATAGATCCATGGGGAATACCAGGGATAAATGTAATTGAAGCTGGAAGTGAAGCCATTGCAAGCGATTCTCTATCTAATGATTAAATCGACAAGAATGGAACCCGGTCAGAGCAGTCCCGAAGCATTGGCGGGTGGTGTGTTCAACCGTGTCTTAAGGATATAGAAGGGAACATTTGCCACAGTCACATTGGGCATGATTCGGGATTGCTGTAGCAGTTCTGTAAAAGTGAAGTATAAATTTGGGAGATAACACGTTCAAGACCTGGGGGGTGAAAGGGAGGCTGGAGTTAGGGTGGTATTTTGCAATGATGGGAGAGATCAAGGGCGGATTGTTAACATAAGGTACAGCAGCTTTTCTAATACCTGCTCTTCATCAAGATCTGGAGGAACTGAAAGAAAACCAGTAAGGACATGTGTACACGGATCTGAGAGTTAGCTGCTTTGCAAGGATCAAGCAGGTTCAAAATTGGGTGGCAGCCTTCCAAGTCAGGGTTTCCGAGTTGCATTATTGAGCAATTCTGAAAGGGAATAAGATCGTACTCTAGAAAGAGAAACCAAACACGATGCTAGCTCATTTGTGGTCCAAGAAGCTAAGCTGGAAGACTGCTGTTAGATCTCAGATAAGTCAATTTTATGAGGAAGCATGAAGAATATAGTCATAGGAAAGAAGTCAGAGTTAGGTTATTTAAGAAAGAAATGAGGTTTGTTAGAGAAGACTATGAAATAGCAAAACAGACAGCTAAATAGGTTGTCTATCTTGGTGCAAAGAACAATTTGATTTCTTTGCATTTGTTGTTTGGGAGTGAGGAGATTGGAAGTAGTCCTTGGAGATAACTGGCAATTGGATCATCTTTAGTCTCTTGGATGCAATGGGCTGTTTTTGATAGTAGAGATCAAGGCCCAGTTGACTTTGATGAAAACAAATCAAATTCAGTGACGCATCTATACAGAGTATCAGTAAACTTTTCCACTATACAAGTCTCCCCTACATTCCTGGTGACCATCAAGTCCGTTTAACTTAAACCAATCTAGTCCACTCTCAATAAATTTCACATTGGGGTTACAAGCGCAAATGGACTGCAGCAGCTCAACACCTACTTCTCAAGGACAATTAGGGAGTGGTGATCATTGCTTGCTTTGCCAGCAATGCCTACATGCCAAGAACAAACTTAAAAATCTTCAGCATTCCCATACCCATATTATAATACATGATAGATAATGTTCTCTTCCCACAGCCATTTCTTTCTGATCATGATATTTCTACAGGGTCCATTTAGTAGTTATCATCTCTTAGGTTTGTCCTTCATTTCCTAGACTAATTTGCTGGTTTAAAAAGTAACTGAATGCGGAAGTCTTCTCTGTTGTTAAGTATCAAGACACACTAAACATGTTGGACTAATTTGATGCATGATATTTCCTTCTGAAAATGGGCTCCAGATGTATTTCCTTTAAGCCTTGCAGCTATCTCAGTTAATGACAGTGTTTACAGATTACAGCACATTCAAATGTGGTTACAGACCAAAGGATACTGTTCCTGGGATAATGTATTTCAAGTCTTATTGCTAAATCATGACAAAATACTGTATTTATGGAATATAGATGACCCTCCTGCTGTGGCACTAAAATACCCTCAAGGCACTTCTTTCACCTTTCTTCCTTTGGCAACCTTCGCCCATCTAGTCTGAAGGAAACCAAGGCCAAAAGTGTACACTTATATTTAAATGAAACAGTTGAAAGATTTGGTACATTTCAAACAGCCAAGGAACCATAAGTTATAGTTAACTTTCAAATCTATACGTGACTATATGAATGAGTGAATATACACTCACTATGAGTCATTTACAAGACATCAATGATCTCAAACAATTTATGCAACCTCGCTAAGAGAGTCACTATCTTAAGGCATTTAGTTTTGAGATGTTAAAATGGAAAGTTTACAGATATTACGATCCTGCTGACAGTCCACGAGGTTATTTATAAAGGTCAAGTCCCCACAGTCCCATAGGGCTGTTCTCTCAGAGAGACATGCGACTGGTGGCAAGTTTAACCTGAGGGTCACCACATCTCAGGCAAAGAAGGCAGGACTTCATGGCAATTTCAGCTGGGTGCAGGAATTGAACCTATGCCATTGGCATCACTCTGTACTAGAAATCAGCCATACAGCAAACTGAGTTAACCGACCGCTAATTAAGTTAGTTATGAAGCTATTTACTGCAGAGATCAGAGTCAACATTTTAAGTAAATGCAGACCTTCCTCAATTACTTTAAAAAGATTGAAGCATTGGAGCTCTTTTTGTGCTGAAGCAAAAAAAGAACATTAAATTTTCTTGTATCACAATTTTCAGGACATAATGATAGTCAATTTGCTCAATCTCTTCTAATATTTGTTTAATGGTCAATTGCCCATGAGAAGAGACAAGACAAGACATTTATTGTCACTTGTATTTATGAAAACAAAGTGAGATGTGTACAAGTTGCCACAATTTGGCACTATTTTAATTACAGAAATTATAAAAAGAAATAATTGAGACAAGGTTAGGACAAAAAGTTAATCTTCTGGGGTTTCTGGAGTGCCTACTGGACACCAACGAAGTAAGGATTTCCAGACCAGACGTGCCACACTGCCACAGCCAAAGCCACTGTATTGCTAGCATAGCGAGGAGGGACATACCGGACACACCAAGTCACAGGCGCTCAAGCCGTCACCACTCCAATTGCTGCCTGAAGCCGCCACATTGCTGCCATAGCAACGAGGAACAAACCAGAACCACCATGTTACCACTACAACCAATGCTGAAACCGCCACAAAGAGGAACAGACCAGACCCATTGACGATGTAGCCTTCGATAAAGCCACGGTCACTAGGGACATGAGGAGCAAACATCCAGATCCACCACATTGCCGCTGCAGCAAGCCCTTGTAACTGCCTTCTTCCACTGAAACCACAGGAAAGAAGAAAAGGTGAATTTTGATACAAAAGAGAAATGAAGGAAAAAAAAAGCAAAACAAAATGCAGCAGCCAAATGAGCAGGAGTGGGAGCACATAGGCACAGAGCCCAAATACTTCCTACTCTATCACTGCTGCCATCTTGAAACAAATGAGGTTCAGGTGGAGGCAGCTTAAAACTGCACTGGTTAAAATCTTACGCAAGCCACAAAAATGACAACCCATTGTATAACAAATTGGACACGGTGTCCTTGGTTGCAATTTCCTTGGTCTGAATCATGTAAATTTTCATGCAGTGTGCTTGTTTCACTCAAGAGGAGCAAGAACTATCCACTGGTTTATTTCTCAGGGTACTGCTCCAACAGTTAATCTGCGTGGTTAAAATATAATGAAACTTTGGCAGTTAACTGTTAATCAGTTTCAACTGGTACATTCTCCAAGGCAATTCCCTTACCAGTCAGAATCCACTTGCTACATCAGCATTCTCCTCTTATCCATTATAAAATGTTCGTTTTCTCCTTGAATTGGTATTTGTGTGAATTGTCTTGATGAATGCAAGAGAGGTGGTTGGATACTGTTAGTCCCGTAAAGGTGATTCTTTTAAAAAGTAAGTCAGTCAATTGGATAGTGACCTAAATGTGAGACAGGTGGACTGTGATTCTTACACCAAACTTCGTTCCCTGTATCAAACTATTTCTCTAGCTTGGTGAGTCAGGGAGACTTTGCTAGAATAAATGCAAGGCAGACAGAAATAAGAGGCTGGTATCCATCACCAAGTCACCCTTTATTTACACATGAACAGTCTTTGACTTTAGTACTGCCTCAGTCAGACTCAGTTACCAGAACAGACAAACAAGAGGCTAGAAGAACACAGCAAGCCAGGCAGCATCTGAAGGAAAGAAGCAGTAAACATCTCAGAGGTGTTAGCCTCTCTGACACTTTCCTTTTTGTGTCAGCCAGGGCTCCCTGATTGGACTAGATTAGCAGCCCCAATCAGAGAACTCACTCTATGATGTCCAGCTGGCTGACCTCATTCCAATCACAACATCTCTGTCCCACTCAGTCCGAGGACACAGACATGTCCTCTTTCTTGGAGAACTTTTGGGGAGTTTTAGCACTGGGTCAGGTTCCTCTGACTTGGTGCCCAACATGGGTGGCATATAACACATGAAAGCTCGCCTCTTTTGCTGAGGCATTCCTGGAGTAATTTCGCGTTCTTCTTCCAGTGACAAAGGTATCAAGTCGGCTACATCTGTCACGTCCACCTCGGATTCTGAGAATGAGACCACGCACAACAGAAAGGGTGAACCCACAGGAGGTTCTGGCAGCCTTTCTGACAGTTCCAAGGGGCAGGGCACATTTTGATCCCACACTAGTTGCAAATTTGCGGCTTTCATATAGTTCACGCTTGTTCAGGTCCACGCACCTAGCTGAACTTTATACAATCACTCATCCTGACCTTGCATCAACATGCCTCTGACCAACATGGGGCATTTCTGTGATTCTTACACCAAACTTCGTTCCCTGTATCAAACTATTTCTCTAGCTTGGTGGAGTCTTGTGATCAGCATTAGCATTCCTGACGCAGTTTCACCCTCACCCAACAGGTCCGGGAAGATCAGATTTGACCTAATGCGGAGTCTTCTACACATTAGGAGCTCTGCTGGTGCTATCCTTATAGTTGCAAGTAGGGTGGTCCTATAATCAAACAAGAACTGTTTCAGCTTGGTATCAAACAAGGCTGTAGACAGCTTCTTCAAGCCAACCTTCAAAGTTTGGACTGCTCTTTCTGCCAAGGCCATTGCATGATGGCTGATATGAAGGTGTCCTTCCATGTCGAATCCCAGTCAACTTCAAAATGTAACCAAATTTCTTACAGATAAAAAGTAGCCCATTATCCATGACCAACACTACCAGGACTCTGTGTTGAAAGAAAACGCATGCAGTTTGTCTATCTTTGTCCTGTGTTTAATGAATGGACCCTATGCACATCCAACCTCTGAATGGTCTTCTACAATGACTAAGAATATTGAACCCATAAAAAGACCTGCATTGTCAAGATGTAGCCGAGTCCAAGGTTTACCAGTAATTCCTGTGGCCGTGGGAGAGGCTCTGGCAGTAATTTTTGTTCTTGTTGGCACTCTGGGCACTGCCCTACCAATGCAGTTATGTCTGCATCCAAGCCTGGCTACCAGACAACTCCACCAGGGTTATCCAGGGATTTGCAAAATGAAGACTTTGGTGGGGAGTTCAACCAGTATTTTGTGGCAACCTCTGCTTGGTACAATCACTCCTGCTCTCTATAAAAATATGCCAGCCTCTACCCTGAGCTGGTCTCTGTGGGTCCAAAAAGATTTCACTTCTAGTTGTGACGGCCATTTGGTTCCCCCTTTAATACCAATTGTTTCAGTCTGGAAAGTATCAGCTCTTTCTGGATTCATAGTCTGATATCGTCAGCCTTGACTGCGAGCCTGTCAGGAAAATTTAACGTCATTACAAACTCTTCCATTGGGGGTACCATCGGTGGTGTTTCTGCTAACAGGAGGCAGCTCAACACATCCATGCTCGCTACTCAGCCTCCCAAACAGTGCTCTAACTTGAAATTATAAGCGTTTAATATTACAGCCCACTGCTGAATGTAGCCTGAAGCTATAGGCAGCACTGGCTTGTTCTCTTTAATCAGGCCTACTCTTTAAGTAGGGGTTCGTGGTCACACGAATTTTCAAAAAAAAAATTTAAAAAACGGTATTGATGGAACTTCCTGACTTCAAATATGACCACCAATCCTTCTCTCTCCATCAGGGCATATTTACGCTCTGCACTACCAAAGTCCTGGCTGCATAAGTAATTGGGCATTACTCTTCATTGGGCCACCTATGAGCTAATACCACCCCAATGCTGTACAAGGAGTCATCACATGTCAAAGCCATATCTCACCTGGGATCACAATGTGCCAACACCTTAGAGGACGATAGCTGTTTCTTGACTTCACTGAAAGCTTGGGCTTGTCTATGAGACCATTTGTAAGAAATTGATGCCAAAGTGCCAGGAATAAAGCCAAGTTATCTATGAACTTCCCATAATAATTTACCAGCCCAAAAATGACCCAAACTCCCAGACAGATGTGGGAGCTGGGTACCTTTGATCACCCTCACTTTGTTTTCCGAAGAGTGTAACTCGGTCTTGTCGACTCTGTAGCCCAAGCAGGTCACTTGGGGGCATGGAACATGCATTTAACCCTTCTTAGGTATACACCTGTTGTTTGGGAAAAATCACCTTAGGTTGATATCCAAGTTCTAAAAGTATTTCTTATTAATTTACCCTGTTATCAGGATGACATCTAGGTAAATGACAACCTGCAGTAGATCTTGCAAAATGTTCTCCCATAGTCCATTGAATAACTGAACAGGCCTACAATACCCCAAATGGCAGTCTCCTATATTGTTACCAGCTCTTATGGGTATTAATTATAGCATACTTCTGGGAATCCTCATTTAAACACAGTTGTAAACAAGTGTGGCTCATGGCTAGCTTTGTGAATCGACCTCCATTAGATCTGGATGACCATTTAACCTGACGTTTATCTTGGTTGGTTCTGATTGACGTTACTAAGCAATTTAAATGTCCCACCCTAGGTGTAGGTGGACTTTCCAGGGCATGAACTCTCCTAGATACCAGACAGTGAGTTATTTTACTCAATTTAGGTCTAATAGGACTCTTGTGCTGTCTCAAGTCCGATACCAGCAGCAACTACAATGGCTTCCTAGCCCAGATCCAAAAGAAAATTTTAACCATTTGGCCGAGGCTTGGCTTTGCTTTAGGGTTTTGCCATGGACCAACCAAGAGTCACCTTGATCAGGATATGTCCAGAGTGCGGCTATGCAATTGCCTTCACTCAACTGGTGTTCCCCAAGCTCAGTCAGAATGGCGAGGGTGTCCACCTCCATCAGAATATCCTGCAACTCATATGCTCCACTTGCTGGGTTTTCTCAATGACAAAGCCAATTGTACTGCGTGTCTGAAGAACAACTGGGCTTCAGCGAATAGGCCCTTTTGTATGGTTACATCATTAATTCCACATACCAGACGGTCTCTCAGCATCTTGTTCAGGATTAAACCAAAGTCACAGGCTTCTGCCAGGCAACTTAACCTAGAGAAAAATCCTTAGTTCTTGAATTGCCAAGCTAAAAACAATAGTGTCTTAGAATTAGAGGTGACTTGGGGTCATAATATTCCTTAACTATGTCCATCAATTCTTGAATGTTTTAGTATCTGATGCCTCAGAAAAAGTTACGTTCCTAACAACAGAAAAAACTGCAGGTTCACAGGCTGCCTGGAGAATTACACATTGCATTGCATCTGTCACAATGTCATTTGTCTGAAAAAAAGGATTCTTTCCACATGCTGGACCCAGTTCTCTACAGCAAGGTCAAACAATTCAAGCTTCCCAAAGGCATGATGTAGAAATACTTACCCCCAACTCAAAGAAGACTGTTGCCAGTGAGTTTCTTCAGCATCATGCTTTACTCTCGTTGCACCTGATATAACTCCAGAGGCTGCTATCTGTTACCATGTCATGTTCCATTTACACATCAACAGTCTTTGATTTTTAGTACTGCCCCAGAGTCAGCTACTAGAGTATTAGCTTCTCTGACACTCCTTTTAAATGTCAGCCAGGGCTCCCTGATTGGATCAGATTAACAGCACCAATGAGGGAGCTCATTCTATCAAGTCCAGCTGGCTGATCTTGTGACAGACACGGACACACGAAATTTGGGTCAAAGTAGGAATTCAAAGTGTAAATCATTTGCAAGTGTAATCATTGAATAAAAAGGTCAGAATTGGACCCAGAACCAAGTGAATTTTAGGAAGTTAAAAAAGTTCAACAGGCAGCTGCATAATAGCAGCAGTTTCGAACCTGAAATTCCTTGCCTGAATTAGGTTTTCATTACAAAAGCATGAGGTTAAGAAAAACAAGTGACTCACAGCTCTCTATTTAAGGGATTGTTTGAAGCACACGTTCAACATAAGCCACAGAGACAGGGAGACAGCCAGAGTAAGGTAGAAACTGAGTAAGTTCTGGAATTTAAAGGTTGTTTGGGGGTTGGGGGGGTAATGCTGACCCTCTAAGTGGTGACACAGCTTACAAGAAATGTTGCTCATCAGCAAAAGTCATGATGATAGCTAGGTCCTCCTGCATACGGTCACAGGGCTGCTTCAATACCAGAAGTATAGCAAATAGTGCTAAACATTGTGAAGTCATCAGCAAGCATCGCCACTTCTGATCTTATGGTGAAAGTGGTCATTGATTAATCAGCTAAAGATAGTATAGGCATAGGCCACTACACTGAGGAATTCCTGCAACATCCTGGGATTGACATGACTGGCTTCCAACAATCACAACCATCTTTGTGTATAAAAAGTATGACTCCAAATGGTGGAGAGCTCCACCACTGCCAGCGATTTCCAGTGATTCCTTAAAGCCACAGTCAAACACTTGACATGAAATCAAATTGAGTCAGTTTTTGGTTTCAAGGTCAGTTCTTTGGTACAGCCTTGGCACAAGCACGGAATGAGGCCAGAGGCAAGTAGCTCTGGCAGAACCCAAACTCAGAATAAGTAGGTTACTACAAGGTAAGGACTGCTTGAAGGCAACTGATACCTTCTGACAATTCGCTTATGATCAAGAGGAGCTTTAATAGGAATAGAGGTTCCAAATTGAATTTTTTTTTGCTTTCTGGTAGTAGGACATACCTGGGCAAATATCCATATTGTCAATTATATGCAGATGTGTTAAAATTGTACTGCAACAACTTTGCTAAGTACATGAATAGATCCAGAGTGCATCTTAAGTATTTCTGGGTTGTCGTCAAGACTCATTGCCTTTTTAGCTTCTAGCACCTTCAGCAGTTTCTTGATCATACAGAGTGAACCAAACTGGCTGAAGTTTTACATGTGTGATGTTAAGGAATTCGAGAGAAAGCCAAGATGCTTCAATTTAGTCTTTTGCACCAACATACCGGACTTCTCCATCATTAAGGGTGAGGATATTTGTTGAGCCTTCTCCTATTAGTTGTTTAATTGTACACCATCATTTACATCTGGATATGGCACGACTCCAGGTTGCGAGAGAAAATGGTCGTACACAAGTTCTGCTGCAAAGGGGGTCATACTAAAGACTTCGATGGGTATGCACATAAAATGTTAGTTGCACTGCCAGTCCTGTCAGCAAGGCTACACAGCCATTGTGAAGTATCATGGAGGAGTCTGGCATGAATTTGGACTTTGTATCCAGCTTACAGCCCACTCTTTCAGACATAAGTATGTGGCCAAATTGAGTGGAATTCCTGCAGACCTACCATAACACATATCTGATCATTGAATCAGAGATCTGTTACAACAGTGACAATTCAGTCATTGATGCCCAAGCCGAGCCAATACACCTCAGCCCCTATTGTCACAGAAGCCAACCAACAAATTCAGGAATCTCTGACCAAAAAGTCATGCAAATTTACCTTGCATCACATGCTCAGATTTCTGCTGTTGTGATAGCTGCAAGCACCATTGCTCAAAAGGGGCATGCATGTTTTCAGACCAGTCCAACATTCTGCATATTAGCTGATGATTTTAATTGCTGAAGCACTACTATAGTGGAGTAACACTAGATTAGTGGAACACAAACTTGCTGTCCCTGCTCAGTTTCCTGCATGTCAATTTCTTACAAGTCATCCACATTTGCTGACCTATGATGAGTTATTGGACCAAGAGCCAAATTTTAAAATCCTCTTCCTGGGGATCGTCAGTCATGTTCTCCTAATAAAAATAAAAAAGATGAAAGTAACATTTCTGTTCTGTTGGGCCTTTCTAGTCACCAGCCTCTTTTTCATCCTCTCCAAGCTTCAGCTACCAGTACTAACTCTCACCATCAACAAAACTTTAAACATAGTTTGAGTAGATTTGTAGCTCAGGTTGTGGATGTTGTGATTGGTTGGCTCGCCAAGCTGGTTCATTGTTCCACAGACATTTCATTACCCTGCTGGGTAACATCATCAGTGCAGTCTCTGATGAAGTGCTTTTGTGTTTTCCCACCTGTCATTCAAACTCTGGTGTCTGTTGAGCTGGATTACCTCACTTCCGGTTTTCCTTTGCAATGGAGTGTACATGGGGTCTAGCTTTATGTGTTTATTGATGGCTCCTAGTGGAGAACCAGGCCTCTAGGAATTCCCGTGCTTGTCTCTGCTTCGCCTGTCCCAGGATCCTGGATGTTGTCCCAATCGAATTGGTGGTTTTCCTTATCCATGTGGATGGAGTTGAGTGCGTATTGGTGGTGTCTTTTTGTTGCCAGTTGATGTTCATGTACCCTTGTGGTTAATTTCCTTCGTGTTTGTCCAATGTAATGTCTGTCGCAGTCTTTGCCGGGAATCTTGTATATGACATTATGAGAAACTCCTAGGCTGTTGGGTGAGCAGTTGTCGTGGGATTGCTGTGGGTTTGTGTGTTACTCTTATGCCCAGTGGTCGTAGGAGTCTTGTGGTCAGTTCAGATGTGTCCCTGATGTAAGGCAGCGTGATGAGCGTGTCAGGGCGTGTAGTATCTTATTGACGTAGTTCTGTGCTGCTGCAGTATGTTGTTGCCCATTTAAATAATGTTCTCACGCAACTTCATTTGTATGTGTTAGGGTGGATGCTGTTGAAATTCAGTACTTGGTCAGTGTGTGTGGCTTTCCTGTGTACCTTTGTTAGGAATTCCCCATTGGTCCTGCATTCCATTATGACATCCAGGAATGGGAGCGGTTTGTTCTTCTTCTCTTCTCTCGTGAATCTGATCCCAGTGAGGGTGCTGTTTATTAGCTCATGTGTCTCCTCTAGTTTGGTCTGTTTAATAATGACGGAAGTGTCGTCCATGTAGCGTATCCATAGTTTTGGTTAGATTAGCAGAAGGGCCATGCTTTCAAGTCTCTGCATCACCGCTTCAGCTATTAGTCCAGAGATAGGTGATCCCATGAGTGTCCCATTGATCTGTTCATATATTTGGCCATTAAAGGTGAAGTGGATGGTGAAGCATAGGTCCAGTAGCTTCTACACACTACGATATACTCATCACGCTTCATTACATCAAGAACACATCTGAACTGACCACAAGACTCCTATGACCACTGGGCATAGTAGCACACAAACCCACATCAACCCAACGGCAACTGCTCACCCGAACCAAAGACCCACTGCCCACTACGGACAGGACCAATGTCATATACAAGATTCCCTGCAAAGACTGCGGCAAACATTACATTGGACAAACAGGAAAGAAATTAACCATAAAGGGTACACGAACATCAACTGGCAACAAAAAGACACCACCAATACGCACTCAACTCCATCCACATGGATAAGGAAAACCACCAATTCGATTGGGGCAACACCAGGATCCTGGGACAGGCGAAGCAGAGACATGCATGGGAATTCCTAGAGGCCTGGTTCTCCACTAGGAAAGCCATCAATAAATACATGGAGCTTGACCCCACATACTTTATTCATTCATGGGGTGAGGGGTGTGACTGGCTAGACCAGCATTTATTGCCCATTCTTAATTATCCAGAGGACAATTAAAAATCAACCACGTTGCTATGGGTCTGGAGTCATATGTAGGCCAGACCACGTAAGGATAGCAGTTTCCTTCCCTAAAGGACATTAGTGATCGAGGTGGGTTTTTCCAAGAATCGACAATGGATTCACGGTCATCACTAGCCTCCTAATTCTTGATATTTATTGAATTCAAATTCCACCATCTGCTGTGGCAGGATTCGAACCCAGGTCTGCAGAACATTATCTGGATCTCTGGATTAACAGTCCACTGATAATACCACTAGGCCATCGCCTCCCCATTGCGAAGGAAAACTAAGTGAGGTAATCCAGCTCAACGGACACCAGAGTTTAAATGACAGGTGGGAAAACACCATAGCGCTTCATTGGAGGCTGCGCTGATGATGTTACCCAGCAGGGTAATGAAATGTCTGTGGAACAACAAACCAGCTCGGTGAGCCAACCAACCACAAAACTGTGTTTTTAATCAGCTAAGGTGGCAAAGAACAGACTGCATAACTCAACACTTCACAGCTGACAAAGTTGACACCTGTTGTCAACTTTAGCCAGCGGCAGGCAGCGAAAGAATTATTGCGAGAAAAATCTACATTATCTTATCTTCCAACTGTTACAGCATCTACCTGTGCCAGCACTAACAGGTGTGACCACAACATTGTCCTTTAATACAGAGTACAGGGCTAATGGTAAGATTCTTGGTAGCGTGGATGAGCAGAGAGTGTCCATGTGCATAGATCCCTAAAAGTTGCCACTCACGTTGATAGGGTTGTTAGGAAGGTGTACGGTGTGTTAGGTTTTTATTGGTAGAGGGATTGAGTTTCGGAGCCGTCAGGTCATGTTGCAGCTGTACAATACTCCAAGTGCGGCCACACCAGAGTTTTGTGTACAGTTCTGGTCACCGCATTATAGGAAGGATGTGGAAGCACTGGAAAGGGTGCAGAGGAGATTTACCAGGATGTTGGCTGGTATGGAGGGAAGGTCTTATGAGGAAAGGCTGAGGGACTTGAGGCTGTTTTTGTTAGAGAGAAGAAGGTTAAGAGGTGACTTAATAGAGGCATACAAGATGATCAGAGGATTAGATAGGGTGGACAGTGAGAGCCTTTTTCCTCGGATGGTGACAGCTAGCACGAGGGGACAGAGCTTTAAATTGAGGGGTGATAG
>JAHRHZ010000279.1:890007-946460 GCA_024137785.1 Ginglymostoma cirratum | reverse complement strand
GAAGGGTCTAGGCCCAAAACGTCAGCCTTCCTGCTCCTATGCTGCTGCTTGGCCTGCTGTGTTCATCCAGCTCTACACCTTGTTATCTCAGATTCTCCAGCATCTGCAGTTCCTACTTTCTATCATCAAAGCTCTGTCATCCTGCAACATCCACTGGTGGAAATTAACCAACGAACAAAGTAACTACGAACATTCTTATTGTCTTGATGGGAGATCCAAGGGCAGAGTGTGAAAACAATACTCTAACATTTGAAGCTGTCTTCAGATAATCAGGATATTCTGCTAATGTCCCGACAAAGAGACTATTCATCAGCCAAATGACTGCACAATGTGTCATCAAGAAATGGTTGAACATACTGGTTCCATTAAAGACTTCAAAAGCTCCGTACTAATGCTGAAAACTTGTGTTTCACAATGGGCCATAAGTGTAGTTGCAGTGGAGAGCTTAGCTGCAAAAAAAAAAAAGTAGCATCCACTTGACAACGTGGAAAATCACATAGGGCAGAACAAGTTCAATCTGGCGTAGCTCTGGTTCAGTTTAGACTCTGTTAAGACAACTCTGGCTCTACAGCTCAGGACAAATTCAGACAAAACGTGGACAAGACAGGTGAATTCAAGAGGTGTGGTGAGAATGATTGCCTCGTATACTGAGGCAGTATTTAATCCAGAATGGAACCACTATGCCACAGTAAACTGGAGTTGGTGGAGCTCAGGAGAAAAAAAAAACTTACTCATTTAGTATTATCGTAGTCATGTCTAGCATAAAGGAAGAAGCCATTACAAACTCAATTCCATGACATCACTGCACAAATTCATCAGGATCGTGTCCTAGGCCGAGCCATCTTCAGTTGCTTCAGCGTCCTTTCCTCCAAAAACGATCAGAATGGGAATCTTTGCTGATGACTACACACTGATCAGTACCTTTCAATATGGCTCAGATACTGGTGGAATCCATATCCACATACAGAAAGACCTGGGTGATTTTCTACACATTAAGTGCCACACCAGAACCAGGAAATGACTCAGTCAGTTCTCCCTTGCACAATATTCCTTGACATGCAGTGGCATTGACATAGTCTAATTTCCTGCCATCAACTGGATGACTATCTTTGACCAGATCCCTAACTAGGCCAGACATTTAAAGGGATATTTTTGAATATTTAAAAATTGTTTCTTTTTCTACTATAAAAGAAAAGTGCTTAAAGCAAATAATTGTGCAAAGGTACCTGGCAGGTCAGATGACTGAACATAACAAAGAACAGCACAGGATAACATAGCAGTATAAAATGGACAAAGATGAAATTTATAAAGGAAACTAGGAAAGCAAAGAGAGTGGATGAGAAAGCACTGGGTTTTTCTTTAATTTTTGTTGCCAAAGGGATGTGTTTCCCACATAAATAGCAAGAGAATAATTAAAGTAACAGCAATTGGTTTGTCCATCTGGAAGACATGGGCAGTGCCCAATGAATACTTTGAATCAGTCTTCACAGTGGAAAAGGACAATACAGGTATGGACATCTGGGACAGAGTCAGAACGCACGCAGGTGAGTAATAGGTTTAGTAGCCTTAAAAATGGATTCAGCCGAAGGTCCAGATGAGATGTATCCCAGGATGTTGCGGGTGGGAACAGGGCACACATCTGGGTGCCAGAGGATTGGAGGACTGCTGACATTATCCCATTATTAAAACAAAAAGGAAGGGATAGACCAGGAAATTCCAAGTCAGTCTTACTTCGATGCTGGGGAAGTTATCAGAAAGAATCCTAATGGGCAGAACACATCGTCACGTGGAGAGACAGGGATCAATCAGGAATAGCCAACATAGATTTGTTAAGGGGAGATCGTGTTTGACAAACTCAATCAATTTTTTTTTGCAGAACTAACCAGTTTAGAATTAGAATTAGCTTTATTGTCACATGTACTCAAGTGAGTACAACCAAAAGTTTTAAGTTGACACTTATAGTGCCGTCTTAGGTACAAAGGTACCTAGGTACAGGTTCTTCAGTTACAAGATTAGTTACAGTGTAACAATGTCTTATAATTCTTAGTTACAGAATAGAGAGATGAAGAAAAAAAATTACAGCTATTCACAGTAAGACCATAGGCCAAAAAAAACTAGAGGCAAAGTTAAAAAGACAAACATCACAGTATCTCTCCGAGGGCTCTCAACAACAGACCAGTGCAGGGGACCTCCACGTGGTCTGACCACTGGCTGCCATCATGCTCCACACCGGCCGCTGCCCCCACTCCCACACTGGGCTGTTGATAAGGGTGATGCAGTTGATGTGGTCTACATGAACTTTAGAAAGACTTTTGATAAAGATCTCCCAAGGCAGCCTGCCCAAAAATGTAAGAGCATATAGGATCAGAAGCAAAACAGCACATTGGATTAAAAACTGGCTGATAGGCAGGAAGCAGAGGGTGACAGTAGAGGAATTTTCCTTTGACTGGAGGTCTGTTGCCAGTGGAATTCCTCAGGATTTGGTAGCTGGGGCCCTTGCTCTTTGTGATTTACATTAAATGTTATGGACTTAAACATTGGGGATGTGATCAAGCAGATTGTGGATGACATAAAAATTGATAAGGTGATGAATTGTGAGGTGGATAGTCATAAACTCCAACAAGATATCAACAGACTGCTCAGATGGGCACAGCATTGGCAAATGTAACTCAGACAGAAAAAGTGAGATGTAATGCATCGAGGGAGTGCAAACAAGACAAGGAATTACACTATGAACAGTAGAACCTGGAAAGTACTGAAGATTGGGTGTACACATCCACAGACCCTTAAAGGAGAGGAAGATAAGGTGAAGGCTGCTCATGGGATATTCGCCTTTATTAGCCAAGGCACTGAATACAAGAGCGAGGTTATGCTGGAATTGTATAAAGTACTACTTAGGTCAAAACTGGTGTACAGCATGCAGTTCTGATCACATCACAGGAAGGATGTGATTGCACTAGGGGAAATGCAGAAAAGATTTACCATGATGCTGTCTGAGCTGTAGAGTTATGTGGAAAGATTGGTCAGGCTGGGTTTATTTTCCTTGGAGTCACAGAAGGTTGAGAGTGCATTTGATAGAGGGCGTACAAGATTACGGAAGCCAGAGACAAGGTGAATAGGTTGGCACTTTTTCCAAAGGGAGAGCGGTCAATAATTAGGTGCATAAATTTAAGGTAAGTAGAAGGTTAAGAGGAGAGTTCAGGAGAATTGTTTCAGTGTGGTGGGAGTCTCAAACCCTTGTAACATTTAAACAACAGTTAGATTTTACTTGCATTGCTATCACCAAGAGCTTAGCCAAGAGCTTGAAAATGGGGATTAGTGTCATTAGATTTTTCTTGACCAACACAGGCACAATGGGTCATATGGCCTCCTTCTGTATATAAAACGTCTTGAAGTCAATAAATTATTAACTCAGAGAAAGAAATTAGAACATGTAATGGAACAATTCTTCAGAACTCAAAGCATATCATCAGATTTGAAGCAATTTTGTTTCTCTGTCCATCCACAGATGGTGCCAGACCTGCTAAGTTTCTCCAGCACTTTTATCTCTTATTGAAGAATCTATCCACCTCTGCCTTAAAAGAAAATTCAAAGGCCCACCTCCACCTTCTGAGGCAGCATTCCATGATCCTCAAAAGCTCTTCCTGAAGGAATGACCCCTAATTTTAAAATAGGGCCCCTAGATCTGGACTAACCCAGAAATGGAAACATCCTTTCCACACTTACCTTGTCAAAGCCATTTGAGATTTTATGTCCTCCAGTGGAAACAAGACCAGAATGATGAGTATATAAAAGATAGCAAGGAAGTGGCGGATCAAAATAAATAAATATTTTGATCGTCTTCACTGTATAGGATAGAAAATACATTCCAGCAATAGTTTGAAATCAGGAGGTGGAAGGGAAAGAGGAACTTGGTGAAATTAGAATCACGGGGAAGCAGTACTAAGTTGTGGCTGCAGGCTGACAAATGCCCAAGGCCTGATGGAATCCATCCTACAATCTTGAGAGGTGGCAAGTGAAGTAGAAGATGTGATGTTAATTTTCTAAAATTTGCTAGATTCTGGAAAGGTTCTCAGACTGGAAAGAAACAAACACAAGTTCTTGATTCAAAAAGATGAGGAAAGCAGGAAACAGGTAATTGCACGCCAGTTAGCTTGACACCTGTCACGAGGAAGGTGTTGACATCAATTAGTAAGGAAGTTCTAGCTGGGAAACATCAAAAATCTCAAGGTCATTCAGGAAACTTCAACATCGTCTTGCAATAGAGAAATTATCTTTAATTGATTAGGGTTCTTTGAAAGAATAACCGGTTATGGGTAAAGAGAAGCTTGTAGATAGTCTGGACTTGAATTTCCAAAGATTTTTGATAAAGTGCCACAAAAGGCTATCGTGTGAAGTCAGAGCTTCATTTTGCAGGAGGTAACTTATTAGCATGGATGATTGGCGAGCTGGCAGAAAACATTTTTTCTGTTTGGCAAGATGTGACGAGTGGAGATGCTCAAGGGTCTGTGCTGGAGCCTCAAGTTTTCATAATGACTTCGACGAAGCAGGATGAAGGCATGAAAGCTAAATTTGCACAGGAAAATAATACAAAATACATGTACTAGACCATTAAACCATTTGAACCTACTCTACCCATTTAATAAGATCGTGGGTGATCTGTGTGGTTTTGAATTCCACATGTCCATTTATTTCAGATAACCCTATTCTTTGCCTAAGAAGTAGGAAAGTACATTGTGAAGAGGACATGATGTTTTACAGTACTAGAGGAACCTATCGCATCAGTACCAGCTCTCTAAAGAGCTACCTAGCTCATCCCATTCTCCAGCCCTATCTCTTTGGCCCTCGAAATTCACCACTTTCAAATATATATCGAACTCCCTTTTGAAACCTATTGAATCAGCTCCACCACTTTCCCAGGCCATGCATTCAAAATCTTAAGAACTCTGAATAAAGAAGTCTCTCATCTCACACCTAGCTCTTTTGCTGACAATCTTGAAATTGTGACCCTTAGTTACAATTCCATTTACAATGAAAACAGAATATTCTTTATTGTGTCAAAGTCATTCATCATTTCAAATACCTCAAAAAAGTCGTCTCTTAATCTTCTTTGCTCCAAGAAGAATAAGCCCAATTTCTCTCATCTTTCTTTGTGTCTAAATTCCCTCATTCCTGGTATCAGTCTAGTAAATCTCCTTTGCACTCTCTCCAGGGCTTTAAAAGGTGTCCAGAACTGAACACAATACTCCAAACGTGATCTGGCCAGTGATTTGTAGAGGCGGTACATCACTTCCTTGCTTTTGTACTCTCTGCCTCTATTTGTAAACCCAAAGATCCTATAATTCTTTTTAACAAGTATTTCAATTTACCTAGCCACCTTCAGAGAATCATGCACTTCAACCCAGAGGTACCCCGCTCCTGTACTCCCCTCAAAGTTGTACCATTGAGCCTGTATTAACTCTCCATGTTTCTTCACACTTCTCTGCATTGAAATTCATCTGCCAAATGGGTAGACATCTGGCAGATGAGTCATCCACCAGCACTGACCTCAACCAAATAGCCCACCTGACATTCATGCCCACAGCAGTCCCCCCAGTTCACATCAGCAACAGCTCCTATCTACTTCACAATGACTCACAACCCCAAATGGGTTGAGGTAGGTGGCCAAAATATGGCAGATGGAATATAATGTGGGAAAATGTGCAATTTGGCAGAACTTCTTCCCCCACAATTGAACAGAAAACAGCAGAATTCTCAGGTGTTCCAGGTCACACAAGGGTAGCACAGAGATATGGCAAGTGAAGTCGCATGGGGTCCAGGGCGTACTAGCTAGATGGATAGAGAACTGGCTGGGCAACAGGAGACAGAGAGTTGTAGTGGAAGGGAGTTTCTCAAAATGGAGAACTGTGACCAGTGGTGTTCCACAGGGATCCATGTTGGGACCACTGTTGTTTGTGATATACATAAATGATTTGGAGGAAGGTATAGATGGTCTAGAATAGCAAGTTTGCAGATGACACTAAGATTGGTGGAGTAGCAGATAGTGAAGGGGACTGTCGGAGAATGCAGCAGAATATAGATAGATTGGAGAGTTGGGTGGAGAAATGGCAGACGGAGTTCAATCCAGGCAAATGCAAGGTGATGCATTTTGGAAGATCCAATTCAAGAGCGAACTATGTGGTAAATGGAAAAGCCCTGGGGAAAACTGATGCACAGAGAGATCTGGGTGTTCAGGTCCATTGTACCCTGAAGGTGGCAACGCAGGTGGATAGAGTGGTCAAGAAGGCATAGGGCATGCTTTCATTCATCGGACGGACTATTGAGTACAAGAGTTGGCAGGTCATGTTGCAGTTGTATTGGACTTTGGTTCGACCAAATTTGGAATACTGCGTACAGTTCTGGTCACCACATTACCAAAAGGACGTGGATGCTTTGGAGAGGGTGCAGAGGAGGTTCACCAGGATGTTGCCTGGTATGGAGGGCACTAACAATGAAGAGAGGTTGAGTAGATTAAGATTATTTACATTAGAAGGACAGAGGTTGAGGGGGGACCTGATTGAGGTTTACAAAGTCATGAGAGGTATAGACAGGGTGGATAGCAAGAAGCTTTTTCCCCAGATTGGGGGACTCAATTACTAGGGGTCACGGTCTCAAGGTGAGAGGGGAAAAGTTTAAGGGAGATATGTGTGGAAAGTTCTTTATGCAGAGGGTGGTGGGTGCCTGGAACACGTTGCCAGCGGAGGTGGTAGAGAGGGGCATGATAGCGTCATTTAAGATGTATCTAGACAGATACATGAATGGACAGGGAGCAGAGGGATACAGATCCTTGGAAAATAGGCGACAGGTTTAGATAGAGGATCTGGATCGGCACAGGCTTGGAGGGCCGAAGGGCCTGTTCCTGTGCTGTAATTTTCTTTGTTCTTTTGTTCTAATCAAGGTGGCAAGTGCAATACTTTCCTTTATCATTGAACATACATGAGTGTTATCCAAGCACAAAAGATGCAGCAATTGAATTCTACATTGATCAGCATGAATTAATTTGACATTACTCCAGAAGAAGAGTGGAGATTGAGCCCGTCCAGACCTGAAAATTTGTATAATCGCAACAGTCACTCAGACAGCCCCGCCATATTACTCACTAAAGTAGTAGCTTGATGGTGCCCACCTATCACCTTAGCCAAATAGCCTACCAAGAACTGTCACTCCTGTGGTGGTCTCCGCAATTCACATCACCAACAAACCCCTTACGATGAGTTGACCGTCACTTCTCTCCTCCCCAGGCCTCATCTTTCAACAAGATCCCAGGTCAGCCACAACCGCAGGCATCAGGCTGAGTTAAAATCGTTCAAGCTGTGCTGCTAACTGTTCCTCCAATCACAAACTGTTTCGTTCATGCAGCTGAGCCTATTAAAAGCAGCTGGAGGAACAACTTCTTTCAAATATTCCACTTACACTTGGCTATATTTTGTATAAATGCTTGATTGACCAGTTAGGATGCTTCTGCACGCTACCTGCTGGAGAAGCCTTTCAAGATCCATTACAGGGCCTCTAGCACAATATTATGGTACAGTGCAGTAACGATGGCACTTCGTTATTGGACATACAACCTTCCAGGTGAGGTATCAAAAAATATTCTGCTCTCAGGTGGAGCAGGGGAATATCCTTTGTAGCAGTATAAATTGGTCAGTTGTCTAGATAACCTGGACTATACTAAAAGCACAATTTGTCTGTAAATTACTTTTGAATTTTCCAAGTTCATGGCATGTGGTCTTTAAATTATATCCCCTATTTGGTTACTGCCAAACACTTGAAATTTCTAAGGCTATCTTATGGCCTCATCTTAAAGAGAGATTCATTCAACGAGGTAGCCCTTTCATTTAGGGGTAATAGGAACTGCCGAAGCTGGAGTATGAGATAACGAGGTGTAGAGCTGGATGGACACAGCAGGCCAGAACGCCTCGTTAGCCCTTTCTTTAGCAAGCTACTAAGTGACAATGAAAGTGCACTAATGCCAATCAACATAATCAGCATTACACAAGATACCTCAGCATCTCCGAACACAGCCCAAATAAATTTTCAATCTCAGATTCCACATGTAACTTGCAGTTCCCAGGGTAAGGAATTGGCTGTGACATACATTCCTTTCACAGGTACAATTCAAGCATGATGCCTTACATTATGCATGGAAATATGAATTAGAAACAATACGAGGGTTTAGGCCCGAAACGTCGAGTTTTCCTGCTCCTATGATGCTGCTTGACCTGCTGTGTTCATCCAGCCCCATGCTTGTTATCTCAGATTCTCCAGCATCTGCAGTACCTTTTATCCCTTAGAAACAATACGATGTCCAGTTATGATCATGCATTTTTAATTTGAAATATAAACCACTTAAAGTCAAGAAGATTGAGCAATTTAGAGTTAAGGCAACAAAAGACTGAAAGCCGAGAATCCCTACAGTGCAGATAGAGGCCATTCAGCTCAGCAAGTCTGCACAACTCTCCGAAGAGCATCCCAACACCCCCACCCTTTGGGCTGTGGGAGAGAATCCACGCAGACACAGGGACAATGTGCAAACTCCACGCTGTCACCCAAGGCTGGAATCGAAACTGGGTCCCTGCCACTCAAAGGCAGCAGTGCCAACTGTTCCGCCCTTGTTCAAAGATGGATGATAATCAGTAGTAAAATCTGGAAAGGCAGTCGGATCAAAATGACATCAGAAGGCATAGTGTGGACCAAGTTCCCTCTTTCCACACTGTGGCGATTCTACGGATTCTGTAACTGTGCGTTAAAAGGTTTCTCAAAACCAGAGGACTTGTGGTCTTAATGCTCTTAATTCCACCTCTCAAAATACCTCTGGATCCCAAAATCTCAAAGTTCTGGCACACTTCATACTGTTGGCCTGCACCCAATAATGATAAAATCTTGACACCACTTAGCATAACAACTCCACTCTGGTGAAGAATGGGTATTATGTTTGAAAGCAAATTCCTCATTAAATGTGAGTATCACATGAAGAAATTGTCTGAACTCCATAAAGAAGGAGAAAGATGTATCTGCAATCCAGATGGCGGTTTTTCTTTGTTGGATTGAATACCCATTTCAGGGGGAGAAACAAACAACAACTGCAGGATTTAGACAGACAAGTTTGAGTTCATTATTCCTGTGTAGCAAAACCAGTACGAATTTTCAGGACACGGATGCTGGAGTATTTAATGCTTTGCAGTCTCAGTTTTACACAGTTTGCTCTATCCTTATAAGGTAATGTCCCATCCACATCTTGAAGCAATCAACATCTTTGGCAATTTCTTGCCCAGATGTTGAGGCAGACATTTCATTCACTACAGTCAGTTGGGAAACTTAAGCACCCATCTTAAACTCTCATTACCTAACAGACAATTGGAGAACTTGATAAAACAAAACCTACCCTTTATGAAATGGCTCAAATTAGTTCATATCTCAGATCTAACTTCATTCTCAACAGTTCCACTCAGTAGAGTAGAACTGTAGAACTCAGTAGAACACTTCTCTACTTTCAAACATTACCACAGTACTCATGATAGGTAGATGTTTCAGAATCTAAAGTTAGCTGTTATGCACTAACAGAATCAATTCCAGAGGACAGACAAAACTGAAAAGACACAATATTACTAAAATATTTGAGACAAATGTTTAACAGCAGCTCAGTATTGCAGGGTAAACACCTTCAGGGATTAGATTGCTGGCAAGCTACTTTGACCTGCATAACCCTCAGCTCAACATTTCATGCAGAGTACAGTACATTATGCTGTCACTTCAACCTGCAAATCAAGAAAACTATCATTGTGCAATTTAAGCTGTGTCTCATATTCCAAAACAAATACTTTTACACGTACTTGCACGCAAACCTGAAATAATGCGCAACTGAATGTGGTGGAACAACGACATGCCTGAGATCTAGACAATACCTGAAATGACCCATAATCATGCTCGATCCCTTCTGTGACCTTAAACACCACAACTTCATTGTCTGTCATGTTTAAGTTATACACAGCCTATTTGCAAAGCTGCTTTTTAAAAAAAAAGTCAAAACCATTTCATTTGTTCTCCTCTAATACATTCCCACCCCTCTCCCAGGTGAATTCTTCAAGAGGTTTCACTGTATTTCAAGACATTGCAGACATCACCAACACTTTCTCCATTCCCCACCAAGAAGCATTTTTTCATGCAATAGAACCACCGCACAATGTCAAGTAGCTTCTCTGGGGGAAAAGGATTCACTTCTAAATATGAGCCATACCCTGCTAGACAGGTTGCTGCTGCTGCCACCTGGAGGAGGAGCTTGGAGAGTGGGGCTTAAACCGAAGGTTGGTGTTGTTGCTTGGCCTGATTGGGAGTTGCTATGTGCGACCTTTGGGCCTTCTTGTGAACTCTGCTGCTACCTGTGACCCATTATTCCCCGGGACACGTGCGGCTGCCTAGGGGATGTGAGGTTAATTTTCTTTGCTTTGCTTTTCCTCACATTTGACTGCCCTGGGGACGGCTAGACAAGCCAACTCAACCTCTGTGATTCTAAGAAATTGCTGGAGGCACCAGAAAAGGCAATGGGTACTTACAAAATTTCAGCAACAGTACTGAGGATTTCTGCCCCAAAACTTGCCATGTCACTAGCCAAGCTGTTCCAGTAGATCTTTCATGCCAACACTGACTTGATAACATAAGAAAATTGCTCAGCTATGTACAGTACACAAAAATAAAACACAACAAATTGCCACTGTTATTCTACTTTTAATCATCAGTAAAGTAATGGAAGGTGTCATCAAGAGTGCGATCAAACAGAACTTGCTTAACAGTACGCTGCTCACTGACCGTCAGAATTGGTCCCACCAAGGTCACTTAGTTCATGACCTCCTAACAGTCTTGATTCAATAACAAACATCTAGGTGACATTTCATGGAGCATGGCATCAAGAAGCCCAAGCAAACTGGAGTCAATGGGAAATGGGGCAAATTCGCCACTGGTCAGTCATACCTGGCACACGTTAGGAAGTTGAGGTACATCCCCTCTGATAATCAAAAATCAAAACACAAGCCCCCAATCTGTTACAGTGGGAGTAGAGGTCCCTTTCTAATAATTAAACCTGAGGAGTTCACCTCACCTAATCTGTTGAACTGTTACAGAGATGGGGAGGTTAAATGAAAGAAAATGCCTGGTAGTTATTTTATAGTAACTAGCAACAATTTATTCAAACCTAGCAGCGAACAAATTAACGGAATTACTAACAAACCAAACAATTCCCCCTTAACTACTAACTATTCCTTAACTGAACTAAATTCTACTGGTATACCTGTTCCAATAAACACGAGTCCCACTGACATAAACCCCAAGTAATAAGAAAATAAATTAAAACTTAGTCTCTCAAAGTCTACATGTCTTTCTTCTGCTGTTCTCAAGTCATAAACGCCTTTCTTCTGCAAATCTGCCTGTCAGTCAGTGATATTTTCTCTGTGAGGTCTTCTGTGAGGACTCTGATCTAGAAGTGCCATGGTACCTTTTATGGATAGATGGCGCTTTCTTAGAGAGCATAGCAATTTCTTGTGAGAGCTAAATGCTTATTTCTCAGATAGTGGTTCGCTGTCATACCAATTTTCAAAAACCCTCTCCTTATCCACCTTGGATGAGATATCAATTTTCTTATAATCACATTGGTCCAAGGTTGTCAAAACCATCAGATTTAAATTCAATTGGCTAACTGCTTGGTTTAAATTAATCAGCTGATTCCAGCTTGGTGCCAAAATATCAAAACAAGCTTAAGGTTTCCAATCACACAGCCAATTCAGAACTGGTTGTATATCTTTAGCTACTTTCAGACATTTTTTTCCTGTATAAATCTCTAAGCTTAGAAAAGCACTTTACTTCTTAAAAGGAGTCATACATTCTTTTCCTTTTTTTTTAAAAAAAACAAACAAGTTTAGCTTCCTGCCTTCAAATTCACGGTTACTCTTCACAACTTCGTAACATATAGGAAGATGATTGTGGTTGGAGGTCATCATCTCAACTCCAGGATTCCTCTCTCTTTTGGAGTTCCTCTGGCTATTGTCCTCAGCCCAAAAATTTTCAGCTGCTTCAATGATCTTCTCCCCATTATACAGGTCAAAAGTGGGGTTGTTCACTATTGGCATTGAAGCTCAGGCTGTACTTTCGCCACACAAATGCCAGACAAGAACATTTAGCATCTCCAACAAGAGCGAATCCAATGGTTTCTCCTTGATGCTCATCACTACCACCAAATCCCCCACTAATATCTTGGGCGGTGACCACTGACTAAAAACTGAACAGGACTAGCCATAGAAATACTGTGGCTACAACAGCAAGGTGGAGATGAGGAATCCTGTTATGAGCAACTTGCTTCCCAACTCCCCAAAACCTAGCCACCATCTACAAGGTAAAAGTCAAGAGTGTGATGAAATACTCCCTACTTGCCTGGATGAATGCAGCTCCAATACTCAAGAAGCTTGATACCGTCCAGGACAACACAGACTGACTGACTGGCACCAAATCCAGATTCACTCCCTCCACTACTGGCGCTTAGTAGCAATACTGTGTATTATCCACAAGTTGCACTGCAAACATTCACCAAGCATGCCTCATGCTTTCTAAACCGTGACCACCACAGTCTAAAAAGGCAAGGACTACATGTACATAGGAACAACACAATCCGAGTTCTCCTCCAAGCCACGCATGATTGACTTTTAGAAATATCCTTCAGTGCTAATGGGTCAAAATCCTGGAACTCTCTACCTAATGGCAATGTGGGTCCACCTACAACAAGGGGACTGCGGAAGTTCAAGGCAGCAACTCACCACCAGCTTTGCCAGGGTAACCAGGGATGGGAAATAAATGCTGGCCCAGCCAGTGACAGCCACAACCCATACATATTTTTTTGTTTAAAAATCTGAAGAACCACAAATACTGACTTGCTCATTGATATGGATTTCTTGTGTGATGGCACAACAGAATAACAACAGTAGAATGCCTTCAGGATAAAATGAACCCTCCATACAATTAAACTAAAAACTTCAAATTTTCAATGTTCCATTTAGTCTCTTAACTCTAATGATATGCCAGAAGCATAATTCTTCAGCATTTTTTTTTACAAGGAGTCATAAAATAAATAACTAGAGATCAATAGAATACAAGAAAAAAAGCTGGCCAAAATCAATACAACTTTTGATGCTCAGAAAGGAAGGAGGTGGAGGAAAAAAATAGTTTACATTTTGAAATAGAATTCTGCCTACTCAAAACAAATAATGAAAGGCATCAGTTAAACCTGTGTGTTTGGGTAGGATAAAAACATCCACATTAAGTTCCACTATTCATATGGATGGAGACTGGGATCCCTTTAAGAATTGAATTTTTTTGTAATCTCCTATGTAGCACAAGATCTCATACAATAGCAGTAACTTCCTTTCCCCAAAACAAACAAATAATTTCTTTAAGATGGAGAAAAGGAAAAGTTAATGGTTACGCAGAGTAGCAGGCAGACAACACAGATGCCCGGTGTCCCAACTTGTATAGGTAAAAATACAGAAAGGTTTGTTCTTAGAAAAAAAATTAATTTACCCTTATGATATAGATGGACAAGTGGGGCAATAATCATCTTGACGTCACGAGTAGCTTCCCTGCGTTCACTTATCTGAAAGGATTCACATAAGTGATGAACACAGCATAAATTGCTAGCCTCAGACACAAGGCACACCGACGAGCACTGAGAGGGCAGTTCCTCTCTACCTTGTGAAGGCTACCTTCGCAACTTTAATCAGATCGACACACTCCGTGCCAATTGCTGGTTCACCCTCCATGAACCACCCACAAATTATTGCAGTATAATACAACAGAACAAAACAAAGACCTGTAGATGGTGATGATCTGAAACAGAAACAGAAATTGCTGAGAGACACCAGCAGGAGGGGCTGCCGAGAGACAGTGGAACTGAGGGACCAACTGACATGAAAGGGGACCAACTGATATCGTGGGCCGAAGGGCCTGTATGGTGCTGTACTGTTCTGTGTTCTAAACAAGATTATGGATAACAGGCAACGACTGAAGAAAAGCTGAATAAATTATGGGAGAGAACGGGTGAGCTGTAGCAGATCACCAATCAAGAAATGAGATGCTGTTCTTCTAACTTATGCTAAGCCTCAAAAATTGTTCCAGGTGCTATACATTTTTTGGTTAATTAACTAATACTTTTTATTCATTTGTGGGACGTGGGAGTCACTGGCTGGCTAGCATTTATTGCCCGTCCCTAGTTGCCCTTGAGCAAGTGGTGGTGAACTGCATTCTTGAACCAATTCAGTCCACATGCTGTGGGTTGACCCACAATGCCATTAGGGAGGGCATTTCAGCATTTTGATCCAGTGACCATAAAGGAACTGCAATATATTTCCAAGTCAGGATGGTGAGTGGCTTGAAGGGGAATTTGAAGGTGGTGGTGCTTCCATATGTCTGCTGCCCTTGTCCTTCCAGATGGAAGTGGTCAAAATTGAACAGCTGCTTAAAACGAAAACCGTCTACAAAGTCCTTCTGATCAGTCGACTGCCTATATTAGGTAACTGCGGTCGTGAATTCACAAATCTATCAATAACTACCACTGTTCATTTTGAAACTAGTACTTTGTTGAATGAATTATGAACCTACATTTAAAACTCTTTGCAATATACTATATTCCATGCCACCTGCTGAAATTCTACCAGAGTACTTAAAAGATTAATTGACAGAATCTTTATATCAAAAAGTTAAATCTTGCCTGGCAGCACCCTCCACCTCCCCCAAACTATTTTCAAGTTTTTCCACTGTGAGCTTGTTCATTTATTTCTGGGGCTTAACATTAAGATCTTTGTTGGTTGGTAACCTCTGTTTTTAATTATGATCCCAGCACATTTTCTAATTTTTAGTTCCACGTCTGAAGACTAGGTTCTTAAATAATCCACTTCAAAATGATGCAAATACCATAGCTGCAAGTCTTGGACATTACAACTATGCTCTTGTGGTTGCGGTTAAAGGGTGTGTCAAAGTTGCAGTTATAATTTAGCAGCATGGTTTTCATTAGTTCACTCTGCAACACAATCCACTATTGACTGTAGCATCTCTCTTAATTAAAAGCATACCAACCAATCTTACACACATCCATCATTCACAAGACATGGCATTACTCGAGGTCGCTGAAGTTCAGTGACAGATCACCAGCATTCAGAGGCAATCAAATTATTTAATATTTCCAAGTACAAATAGACATCTGAAAACATGAATGTGATCCAGAAACAACAACTTCGCCCACGTGATGATGATACCAAGTTGGGTACAAACTCAATATTGACCATCAGGTCTTTCAAGACTAGAGAGCACATTTTAAAGGCGACAGGAGAGAGAGATTTAAAGACGACAAAGAGAATCTTTTACACAGAGGGTGGTTCACCTGTGGAATGAACTTGAATGGATATAGGAATAGGAAACGTTTGGAGGGATATGGGCCAGCAGCAGGCAGGTGGGACGAGTTTAGTTTGGGATTATGTTCGGCATAGACAGGTTGGACCAAAGGGTCTGTTTCCGTGCTGTATGATTCTAAATGCAATTGTATTGCTTCATAATGTTACACACAGCACACTTCACATGATAAGAATTTGTGCGCTGGTGTGATGTCAAGTACAAAGGCAGTATATCCAGCAATTGATAGCCTGTATCAAACACTAGACCCTTAATCACAGTGGGCGGTATGCAGATCATGCTCAACTAGCGCAAGCTTCAGAACAGCATATCTACTGTGACAATGTAAACTTCACGACTTTAATAACTTCATGGATTGAAAGAATCAGCAATAACTCTTTCTGGAATAAGCTGTTTGTTGAGATGAAAGGGACAGGAAAAAGTGTTAAAGGAATTGAAAGCAACATGTGAATTAACCATCTCTGAGAAGAAGCAACATAAACAAGCTGTTTCCTGGGAAAGATAACAATTGCTTGATAGCCTGGTGCCTCAAGAGAAGCAATTGTAGTGCAATTAAGTCTGCTTGAAGGAGGAATGTTCTGAAGTAAAGAGGTTGATTGCAGGAAAAACTGCATTTTAAACAAACAGCTATCCCCAAATGTAACAGTGAACAGGAAAGATAAAAAGGCAAGCTTACAGATTTGAAGTCTCAGCAAAGTACCCAATGCTGGGGATGAAAAAACATTTGTAAAATCAATAATGTCACACCAGAAACATGAAAGAGGGAAAATTGTATAAGAATCCAACACCAGAACAGTTCAGGGACAGAACTTCTAAGAACAACACTGCATAAGGATTGAACACTGGACCCTTCCAGACACAGACACTGTTGGTTGGAATCCTGGCCAGACTGCATCATTAGAGATAAAAGGTACTGCAGATGCTGGAGAATCCGAGATAACAAGCATGGGGCTGGATGAACACAGCAGGTCAAGCAGCATCATAGGATAATTTCTGATGAAGGGTTTAGGCCCGAAACGTCAAGTTTTCCTGCTCCTATGATGCTGCTTGACCTGCTGTGTTCATCCAGCCCCATGCTTGTTATCTCAGACTGCATCGTTAATTGGGTAATAGCCAAGTTGGGTTGAGAGGCTTAACTTGCTTACTTGAGGAATCTTATTTTGGTTGTTAATTGCAATAAAGATTAAATCATTGTTTCAGTGCTTGATTGTCTGAGAGATTTCTTCAGAAGCAGTCAAATTAAAAAGGTAACTTGTTGTGATTTACCCACAACACTACGATTAAATGCGATT
This sequence comes from Ginglymostoma cirratum, assembly GCA_024137785.1. Taxonomy (NCBI): domain Eukaryota; kingdom Metazoa; phylum Chordata; class Chondrichthyes; order Orectolobiformes; family Ginglymostomatidae; genus Ginglymostoma; species Ginglymostoma cirratum. The sequence goes on along the minus strand of JAHRHZ010000279.1, from coordinate 929,685 downwards.
CTGCTGATAGGCATTTATTAAATAATCTTGGCTGAACTAAAAAACTTCCATAAGAAACCAGTTAAAGATTTTCAATAGAACTTGCAGTGTGATGTTTCAGATTATGCTAGAAACTACATATATTAACATGCAGAACCCTGTTTTATGCAGACAAAAAGAATTCATAGAGATTGACAATGGTAAGCCAGGGAAAAGCTGATGATAGGGTGAGTGGAAATGGGTTGGTTGTGCCAGAAGTAGACCATGCGATGACAGGCTTGTGGTGTGTCAGCATGCAAAGAACATGGAAGAAGGTTTTCAAGCCCTAAAATGATCAAGAGCAAAAGCAGAAGTCGTTGGAAAAGCACAGCAGGTCTGGTAGCATCTGTGAAGAAAAAAATCAGAGTTAACATTTTGGGTCTGATGACCGTTCTGAGGAAGGGTCACCGGACCTGCAACATTACCTCTGATTTTTTTCTTCACAGACACCACCAGACCTGCTGAGCTTTTCCAGCGACTTCTGCTTTTCTTCTGATTTACAGCATCCGCAGTTCTTTCAGTTTTTACCTAAAATGATCAAACTCGATATTGAGTCCTGAAGGCTGCAGTGTCCCCAAATGGAAAAGGAGATGGAGGACCTTGCACAGAACCTCGATGGAACACTGCAGCAGGCCTGAGACAAATACGTTGTCCAGGGAACATAGTGGTGTATGAAGTGCAGGGAACCACAAACTCAGGGTCACGTATGCGGACTGAACATACACGTCCTGCAAAGTGGTCATGCAGCCTGCATTTCATCTTCCCAATGTGCAGGAGACCACATTGTGAACAGCAAATACAGTAGCTAGATTGAGTGAAGTGCAGGTAAACTGCTGCTTCACCAGAAAAGTATGTCTACAGCCTTGATTAGGGAGGAGGTAAATGGGCAGGTATTACACCTTATGCGATTGCATGGGAAGGTGCTGAAATCGGAGGAGGAGTGGACCAGGTTGTCCCAGAGGGAACAGTCTCTACAGAATGCTGACAAAGGGAGGGGAATGTACATCTGGTTATGGCAGAAACAGTGGCTTATGATTCTTTGGATGCAAATGCTGGTGGGATAGAAAAGAGATCAAGGGCACCTAATCAATGTTGTTGGACGAAAGAGAAGGGGTGAGGGCAGCAGTATGGAAAATTAGTTGGATACATCAAAAGGCCACAGTGGCAGCAAATCCAGAGGAACAAAAAAAGGAGGACATTTCCAAGGCACACCTGCAGAAGGCATCACTGGAACAGATGCAGCAGAGACTGAGAAACTGGGAGAAGGGAATGGAGTCTTTGCGGGAAACAGGAAGTGAGGATGTGCAGTCCCGGTAATTAGGATCTGGTGGGTTTGAAGTGGATATTGGTGTCCTGCCTTCCTGAGGAATAGGAAAGATGTCAAAGCAGGGAAGGGAAGTGTCAGAATGTCAATGAGTACAAGCTCATGTTCTCGCATTATGTACCATCTGCCAATTATTTCCTAAATCACTGAACACATCTTTTGCAGATCCTGTGCGTCAACCTCAACCTGCTATCTATTTTCATATCAGCAAATGAGATTTTAATGGTCAGTAGCTCCATCAGGACACTGCACCAGTGACAGTGACTGTTTGCCAAGTTGAATACGACTCAGTTAAACCAACTCCTTGAATCCTTTTAATCTAAAGGAAACATCACACCCAACACCACGAGCTCTTATTTTGAATTATGATGTTTTATTTGTGCCATATCCAAGACTTTTGGAAATCCGATCTTCAGATTCACTTTTACCCGTGTTGGTCACTACTCCCTTGGCGGGGAACTCCAAAAGATTAGGCAAAAGTGATTTTCCATTCAAGTAACCAATTGCCTGTTTGCATCGAGATCTAAATGTATCAATATACCTTAATGACTTAAACTTACTTAATAATTAATTCTGTTATTTTCCCAATGACTGGAAAATGACGTTAAACTAACCAGCCTATTGATCTCTGTTGTTTCCCTACACTGAATTTTAAAAAGTAGTCACATCTACAGCTTCCAGTCTACAGGAACTTTTCCACAATCTAGGAAACATTGGAAGATTATAACAAATACATCCAATATTTCTGCAGACTCAAGGAGGTGGCTGATAAGATAGTAAATGCTTTGGAGATTATCTTTCAAAATTTGTTAATTCTGGAAATATTCCTCCAGAATTTAGGTAGCAAATGTAACCACACTATTTCAGAAGGAAGGTGAGAAAGGAGGAGAACTACAAAGTTAATTTGGTGGTAGAGAAAATGTTAGAATCTATTATAAAAGTAGTGATAATGGAACACATCAAAAATAATAGAAAAATTGGACAAATTCAATATGGATTTATGAAAAGGAAATCATGTTTAACAATCCTGAAGATTTTTGAGGATGTTACTTGTTGCATAGATAAAGGAAAACCAGTGGATGTGATATATTTGGATTTTCCAGAAGCTTTAAAGCAAATGGGTATATGAATAGGAAGGATTAAGAGGGATATGGGCCAAATGCTGGCAAATGAGACCAGATCAGTTTAGGATATCTGGTCAGTGTGGATGAGTTGGACCAGAAGGTCCATTTCCATACTGAACACCTCTATGGCTCAATAAGATTTCAGGAGGTTAATGAACAAAATTGGAGCACCTGACCAGAGGTAACATATAGTATAGATTGTGAATTGATTGACAGACAGAAATAACAGAGCAGGAATAAACTATTCCATCTCAGGCTATGCTGCCAGTCGAGTACCTACAGAGATCAGTGCTAGGACCACAACTGTTCACAATTTATATGAACAATTTGGATGCAGGAACCAACTGACATATTTCCAACATAAAATTTAGAACTGTGGATGCTGGAAATCTGAAACAAAAACTGAAATTGCTCAAGAGGTCTGGCAGAAAAGAGGGTTAATCACAAGACATAGGAGAAGAAGTTGGGCCATTCAGCCCATCAAGTCTGCTCTACCATTCACTCATGGCTGATATGTTTCTCAATCCCATTCTCCTGCCTTCTCCTGGTAACCTTTGATCCCGTTAACAATCAAAAGCCTATCTCTGCCTTAAGTATACTCAATAACCTGGCCTCCACAGCCTTCTGTGGTAGTGAATTCCATTGATTCACACCTCTCTGGTTGAAGAAAGTTCTCATCTCCATTCTAAAGGGTCTTCCCTTTGCTCTGAAGCTGTGCCCTCAGGTCCTAGTCTCTCCTGCCAATGGAAACATCTTCCCAACATCCACTCTGTCCAGGCCATTCCATATTCTGTGAGTTTTATTTAGGTCCCCCCCTCCCATCCTTCTAAACTCCATCAAGCACAGACCCAGAGTCGTCATATGTTAAGGCATTCATTCCTGGGATCATTCTTGTGAACCTGTTCTGGACCTGCTACAGGGCCAGTACATCCTTCCTGAGGTATGGGGCCCAAAATCGTCCACAATATTCTAAATGTGGTCTGACCAGAGCTTTATAAAGCCTCATAAGCACATCCCTGCTTTCATATTCTAGTCCTCTTGAAATAAATGCCAACATTGCATTTGCCTTCCTAACTACCGACTCAACATGCAAGTTAACCTTAAGAGAATCCTGGACTAGGACTCCAAAGTCCCTTTGTACTTCAGACTTCTGAATTTTCTCCCCATATAGAAAATAATCTCTGCCTCTATTCTTCCAATCAAAGTGCATGACCTCACACTTTGCCACTTCTTAGCCCACTCTCCTGATCTGTCTAAATCCTTCTGTAGCCTCTTCACCTCCTCACTACTGCCTGCCCCTCCACCTTTGTATCATCTACAAACTTAGCCAGAAGGCCCTCAGTTCCTTCATCTACATCATTAAATGTATGAAATGAAAAATTGTGGTCCCAACACTGACTCTTACGGAACTCCACTGGTCAGCGGCTACCAGCCTGAGGAGGACCCTTTTATCCCCAATCTCTGCTTTCTGCCAGGCAGCCAATCTTCTATCCATGCTAATACCTTGCCTCCTACCTTACTCAGCAGTCTCCATGTGCAGCACATTGTCAAAGGCCTTCTGGAAGTCCAAGTAAATAACATCAGTCAGCTCTACTTTGGTCTAACCTGCTTGTTTCCTCCACAAAGAATTATAACGGATTTGTCAAGCCTGACATTCCCTTGATGAAAGCATGCCGACTTTGCCCTATTTTATCATACACTTCCTAGTATTCAGAAATCTCATCTTTCACAATGGAGTCCAAAATCTTACCAACATCCGAGGTCAGGCTAATCGGCTTCTAATTTCCCATCTCATGCCTCATTCCCTTCTTAAATGGAGGATTACATTAGTGATTTTCCAGTCCTCTGGGACCCTCCCTGGCTCCAGTGATTATTGAAAGATCATCACTAATGCCTCCACTATCTCTTTAATTATTTCCTTCATAACTCTTGGCTGTAATCCATCTGGTCCAGGTGATTTATCTACCTTCAGTTTTTCTAGCACCTTCACCTTAGAGATAGCCATCCTACTCACCTCTGACCCCCCAATTCTCTTGAATTTTCAGGATGTTATTCACGTCTTCCACTGTGAAGACTGACATAAAGTACTTGTTCAGTTCCTCTGCCATTTCTTTGCTCCCCATTACTACTTCTCCAGCGTCATTTTCCAGCAGCCCAATGTCCACTTTTGCCTATTACTCTTTAAATATCTAAAGAAACACTTGCAATCTTCTTTCATGTTACTGGCTAGCTTACTTCATATTTAATCTTCTCCTTCCTTATTTCTTTTTTAGTTGTCCTCTGTTGGTCTTTGTAGGCTTCCCACTACCCTTTGCTGCATTATACGCTTCATCTTTTGCTTTTATGCTGTCCCTGACTTCCCTCTTCAGCTGTGGTTGCCTCCTCCTCCCTTTAGTATGCTTCTTTTCCCAGGGATGAATTTTTGCTGTGTCTCCCGAATTACTCCCAGAAACTCCTGCCATTGCTGTTCCACTGCTTTTCCTGCCAGGCTCCTCTCCCAGTCAATTCTGGTCAGTTTCTCCCTCATGCCTCTGTAGTTACTGGTATTCAACTGTAATACTGTTACATCTAATTCCAGCATCTCCCTCTCAAATTGCTGAGTAAATTCTATCAAGTTATGGCCACTACATCTTAAGGGTTCCTTCACCTTAAGCTCCCTTATCAAGTCTGCCTCATTGCAGATCACTAAAACCAGAATTGCCTGTTCGCTGATGGGCTCCACCACAAGCTGTTCCAAAAAGCCATCTTGTAGACATTCCACAAATTCTTTTCCTTGCAATTCACTACCAACCTGATTTTCACAGTCCACCTGCATATCGAAATCCCCCATGATCACTGTAACCTTGCCTTTCTTACACACCCTTTCTATTGCCTGGTATATCTTGTGATCCATATCCCGTCTACTGTTTGGAGGCCTGTAAATAACTCCCAGCATGTTTTTTTTTTAAAACTTTTGCATTTCCTCAATTCTACTCACACAGATTCTACATCATCTAACCCTGTATCGTTTCTTGCTATCAATTTAATTTCAATTATTATTAATAAGTCAGTGTCACCCCTTCTGCCCACCTGCCTATCTTTTTGATCGGATGCATATCCTTGGATATTTAGCTCCCAGTCCTGATCCCCTTGCAGCCATATCTGTGATGCCCACCACATCATACCTACCAATTTTGATCTGTGCCACAAGCTCATTTACCTTATTTCGTATACTGCGTGCATTCAGATACAACACTTTCAGTCCTTACTTACTGTCCCTCTTCTCATTGTCACCCCTTTTTCCAACATGCTTGAAGTTAGATTCTTAACCCTTTCCAAACACTATACTATTGTGTGTTCTGGAGAGTTTAATAATCTCTCCTGAATTTCCCTTTTTTTTCATTTTTTTTCTATTTTTCCACACAGTTGAATCCAGCCACCCACGTTAACCAGCTGCTTCGCTTCCCCCCACTTTCTAGTTTAAAGTCCTGTTGACCACCCTATCCACCCTTTTCGCTAGACATTGGTCCAGCTTGGTTCAGGTGGAGACCGTCCCAACAGTACAGATCCCTCCTGTTCCAATACCGATGCCAGTGCTCCATAAAACGCTCCATAAAATGGCTCTTTCCCACACCACTCCTTTAGCCACATGTTTCTGGTATGTGATGCACATCCCTGTGCCAATTTGCATGCGTCTTGGGTAGTAATCTGGAGATTATAACTCTTGAGGTCCTGTTCTTTAATTTAGTCCCCAGTTCCTGAAATTCCCCAAACAGATCCTCTTTCCTCATCTTGCCTATCCACAACAACTGGATCCTCCCCCTCCCTCTCCAATATCCTGTCAAGCCTGTCAGAGATGCCCCACACCCTGGCATGGAGCAGGCAACACACCATGCAGAAGTTTTGATCCTGCTCACAAAGGATGCTATTCTCCTAATTACAGAATCCCTTACAACTACCACTCATCTTTTTGCTACCGCTCAAATGGCCTCCTGTAGCCTGGTGCCATGGTTAGCTGGCTCATCCAACCTCTAGCCCTGTTCCTCATCCACACAGGGAGTAAAGTACCTCATACCTGTTTTTCAGTTTGGCTTTAGTTAGTCTGCGCACTCACTGCTCCATGCTCCTCCCCCTGACTCCACTCCCTGGAAACAAGGCCATGAATTCCTGAGGTAAGTTAGTTTTTTTCTAAAATGTTTTGCGTTTGGTGATGAAGAGTCACACAGCAGGGTGAACAAGTGTGAAGTATTCCACTTTAGGTGAAAAAATGTCAAAGACAATACATTTCTTAAGTATTAAGTGCATAGGTGGCCAGAGGGACCAGAATATCCTATTCATGGGTCACTGAAAGCTAGCATGCAGGTACAACAATTGATAAAGGAAAGCAAATGATACATGGGCCTTCATCTCAAGAAGATTTGTGCACAGAATTAAGACATCTCCAGTTGAATGGGGCCTTGGTGAAACTGCATCTGGAATATTGTAGAGTTTTGGCCTCCTTATACTAGCCACAGCATGAGTGCAATAGAAGTTCACCAGATTAATTCCTGAGATGGCAGGATCTTTGAGAACAGATTGAGGAAACTGGACACATACGCTCAAGTTTAGAAGAATTAGGGATGCTTGTTGAAACTTGCTAAATCTTAGGAGAAACTTCTTGACCTGAGAGTAGCAAGCCTGAGGAATTATCTGCCATAGTGAATGGTTGAGGGCAAAGCACAATGTTTTCAAGAAGGAAATAGTTGTTAGGAGTAAAGGGATCAAACAGTATGAGATGAAAGCTAGAACAAAAAAGTTACTAAGTTGGATGATCAGTCATGATCATACTAAATGGTAGAGCAGGTTCAATGTGCCAAATAGCCTACTCCTGTTCCTACAGGAATCAGTATAGAAGTGTTCTTAAGGTTAAAATGAAGAAAACTTATGGGGCAAAAACAGGATGAGGAGTAGGATGATCAGTCATGTCAGCTTTGAATCCCAGTTTCCCCAACACCATTTCTTCACGCATACTAACTTCCTCCAGTTACTCTCTCTCAATACAGCACGCGTTCTCCAACATTTTTGGGACATTAGTGTCCTACTTTGTGAAAACAGAAACAAAACGTGTGTAATTGGTCAGCCATCTATGTACTCCCTGTAACAACTTCTCCTGTTTCTGATTGCAAGAAACCTACATTTGATCTTTTTCTTTTCACATACTGTTGGCTTCACAAAAGAACAATAACTTGCCAGAAACGCAAGAGAATCAAGGGTCCATTGAGAACCAAGAGTTGAAGGAAATTATTTATCAGTTAAAACCAAACAAAACTAAAGAAATTAATGGGACTGAAATCTGACAAAATCTCCAGGACCTGATGATCTATATCCCAGAGTACAAAAAGAAGTGATCAAGGACTTAATAGATGTTTTGGTTATCATCTAAACTCCTATAAACTCCCGCACAATGAAGGGTGGCAAATATAAGCCTACTGTTTAAAAAAGGACGGAGAAAATCTGAACATTCAGACCAATTAGCCATACATCAATAATGCTGTAAATGATGGAGTTTATTCTTAAGGATGTGATAACTGCACTTGTAGTAAGAACTAATGGGATAACATAAATTCAACGTGGATTTATGAAAGGGAAATTGTGTTTGACAAACCAACTGGAGTTTTTTTTTTGAGGATCTAACTAACAAAATACATGAGAGAGAACTAGTACACATGATGTATTTGGATACAGAGAAAGTACCACGAAAAGTTTTGTGCAAAATTTTTAAACCGAATGATTTGTGGCAATATACTGGCATGAACTAGGAATTGGTTAGCACAAAGTAATGGGTAGGTGATAAGGTCTGTTTCAGAGTGGAAGGCAGGGACGAGTGGGATACTGCTAAGATCAGTGCTTATTTCCCAGCTGTTCACAATCTACACCAACAGTTTGTATCAGGCAATGAAACATATTTCCAAATTTGCATTTAGCACAAAAGTAAGTGGGAGTGAGAATCATGAGCAGGATGGCCACAGGGCAATTTTGACAAGTTGAGTGAGTGGACAAATGATTGCAAATCCTTCCTGTGGATTGCCACCTTGCAACAGCAGAGACACTTGAGCTTCCTGGTGTATAAAGCAATCATCTTTCCTTCTCTTCTAAATGGCTCCAAAATTTGGACTATGTACAGATGCCACCTCAAATGCCTTCAGAAGAATTCTCCATAACAGCTGGGATTACAGGTATACTAACATCCGTATCCGAAAAGTCAGCCCGTAGTACCAGCATGAAGGCCATGATCATCTGAAACCAGTTATACTGGCCAGCGATGTGCTTAGGATGCCTGAGTTCTGACTGCCAAAGCAAATCATCTTCACCTCGCTCAAGAAAGGCACTTGAATGTGAGGAGGACAAAGGAAGCGTTTCAAGGGTCCCCCAAAGATTTCCTCTAGAAATGCAAGACAGATGTCAACATGTGGGAGACCCTTGTTCAGAAGGAACAGACTTGAAAGAAGCTCCTCTGCGAAGGCACACCTCTTTGAGAGCACCTTCAACAAGCAAACGTATGGAAAAAGGAACCAGAGAAAGGAATACCAGTGATGTCAAGTCAAAAGACCAATTCCACCTCCCTGAAACACCTGCTGAATGTGTGGTCAGAGATGTCGACTCAACAGGCTGGTCTACTTCTGTTCCACCATTCTATGGTCTAAATCAGAAAAAAAAACAGAAGAATCTGGTCTTGGTAACGGGCCTGGATTTTCTAAGGGCCAAACAGTCATCAGTACAGCATAGATGGGAGTTGTACGTGGGAACCCTGTGGGATTCTGTTCATAGGCTCTGAAGGAATTGCCCAAGGAATTTAAGATTCCACTTGGCAATTCCTCTACTCTTAAAATGCTCCAAAAAGTCTGCCATTAAATCAGAATTGGAAGGGTTTTCATGAAATTAAAGTAATTGTTACTCAGAAAAAGATTGACTATTAGAAACCGATGTCCATTTCAAGCCCACTGACTCCCACAGCTACCTGGAATACACCTCCTCCCACCCACCTTCCTGCAAAAATGCCATCCCTTATTCCCAATTCCTTCGCCTCCGCCGCATCTGCTCCCAGGATGAGACATTTCACTCCCGTACATCTCAGATGTCCTCAATCTTCAAGGACCGCAACTTCCCCCCGACAGTGGTCGAGAACGCCCTCGACCGTGTCTCCCGCATTTCCCGGAACACATCCCTCACGCCCCGTCCCCGCAATAATAACAAAAAAAATCCCCCTCGTCCTCACATACCACCCCACCAACCTCCGGATCCAACGCATCATCCTCCGACACTTCCGCCATCTGCAATCAGACCCCACTACCAAAGACATATTTCCCTCCCCACCCTTATCTGCCTTCCGGAGGGACCACTCCCTCCGCGACTCCCTTGTCCGCTCCACACTCCCCTCCAGCCCCACCACACCCGGCACTTTTCTCTGCAACCGCAGGAAGTGCTACACCTGCCCCGACACCTCCTCCCTCACCCCAATCCCAGGCCCCAAGAAGACTTTCCACATCAGGCAGATGTTCACCTGCACATCTGCCAATGTGGTATACTGCATCCGCTGTACCCGTTGTGGCCTCCACTACGTCGGGGAAACCAAGCGGAGGCTTGGGGACCGCTTTGCAGAACACCTGCGCTCAGTTCGCAACAAACAACTGCACCTCCCAGTCGCGAACCATTTCAACTCCCCCTCCCATTCCTCAGACAACATGTCCATCCTGGGCCTCCTGCAATGCCACAGTGATGCCATCCGAAGGATGCAGGAACAGCAAATCATATTCAGCCTGGGAACCCTGCAGCCCAATGGCATCAATGTGGATTTCACAAGCTTCAAAATCTCCCCTCCCTCAACCGCATCCCAAAACCAGCCCAGCTCATCCCCGCCTCCCTAACCTGTTTTTCCTCTCACCTATCCCCTCCTCCTACCTCAAGCCACACCCCCATCTCCTATCTACCAACATCATCCTGCCCCTTGACCTGTCCGTCCTCCCTGGACTGACCTATCTCCTTCCTACAAGCCTACCCACACTCACCTTTACTGGCTCCATCCCCGCCTCTTCAACTTGTCTGCCTCCTCTCCACCTATCCTCTCCTCTATCCGCCTCCCCCTCTCTCCCTATTTATTTCAGAACCCTCTTCTCCTCCCCCATTTCTGATGAAGGGTTTAGGCCCGAAACGTCAAGTTTTCCTGCTCCTATGATGCTGCTTGACCTGCTGTGTTCATCCAGCCCCACGCTTGTTATCTCGGATTCTCCAGCATCTGCAGTACCTTTTATCTCTGACTATTAGAAGGGCATAGTTTAAACTGACTAACTACTAAACTGGCCCTGTACTTACACCTCTCATCCCTAATTACACTTCTTCTCCACCACTCAGCTCCAGACCAGATAGTCCATTCCACTGCTCCCTTCATGCCACACTATTTCTGACAGCCCTGTCAGAAATGTACAGCTCTCATCATTTTTTAAATGAAAGGGTCATTTGGCAATTTGCACAAGATGGCCTAATCAGATCTCAACATTGCCACTCCTTGCAAAATCCAGCACAAAATTCAAGTTCCATTCTAAAAAAAACCATCTGCACAACAAATACCACTTTCAGCACTTAGCTGACTGCACAAAAGAGAAACTGTCAGAGTTCAACAGTGCATCTCCTGCTGACTACTTTCTGACAATTGGAAATCAATTACTAAAGTATCCATTCCCTCAGTCTTGATCTGTAGTCAGCCAAGCAAATGCACCATTTCCTCGTACTACTTGATATTCAATTTACTCAAGTTTTACTAATTCTCACTTCACTACATAAAGTAGAAGTCAATATGCAAGTGGAACTCTGCTGCAACGATTGCAAAACTGTTAACAGATGAAACTTGTTTTCAATTGGAATTACAGAACAAAAATTTGATCTGAAATAAAAAAATAAAGTCAGCTTTACAACTAATTAAAGTAAATTGATTGAAATGGTTTTAAAAAATTAAACGGACTAAACTCCTGTCACGACTCACTAGGATAGAACTTGAGGTGTACAGCACAAGAACGGGCCCTTTGACCCATGATGTTGTGCCAAACATGATGCCAAACTAAACTAATCCCTTTGTCTGCCCTTGGTCCATACCCCTCCATTCCTTGAATATTCGTGTGCTTATCTACAAGTGCTTTAAATCCCCCTATCGTATCTGCCTCCACCGCCACCCCGGCAGTGCATTCCAGACTCCTACCACTATGTTTAAAAAAAACCTCGTCCCCTCACCTTAAATGCATGCCCCCCTAGTTTTAGACATTTCAACTCTGGGGAAAAAGATTCCGACTGTCAACCCTATCCAGGCATCTCAATTTTGTAGACTATCAAGTCTCTGCTCAGCCTACGCCACTTTAGAGAAAACAACCTGAGTTTTGCTAGCCTCTCCTCATAGCTCATACCCTCTAATCTAGGCAGCATTCTGGTAAATCTCTCTTGCACTCTCTCCAAAGCCTCCACATCCTTCCTGTAATGTGGCGACCAGAACTGAACTCAATACTTTAAGGCTGGCCTAACCGAAGCTTTTATAAAGCTGCAATATGACATCCTGACTCTTGTACTCCATTCCCTGACCAATAAGGGCAAACAAGCCATATGCTTCTTTACCACCCTATCTACTTGTATGGCTGCTTTCAGGGAGCTATGGATTTGAACCCCCAAGATCCCTCTGTACATGAATGCTGTTCACGGACCTGCCACGAACTGCATGCTTTTCCTTAACATTTGATCTCCCAAAGTGCAGCACCTCATACTTACACAGATTGAATTCAATCAGCAATTTCTTCAGCCATATCTGCAACTGGTCTATATCCCACTGTATCTTCTGACAACCTTCTACACTTGCCACAACTCCACCAACCTTTGTGTCATCTGCAGACTTACCAACCCAATTACATTTTCATCCAAGTCATTCACATCAATCACAAACAACAGATCCCAGTAGGAACCCCTGCAGAACACTACTAGTCACTCACCTCCAGCCTGAAAAATAACCTTCCACTAATACCCTCTGCTTTCCATGGGCAACCCAGTTCTGAATCCATGTAGCCAGGTCATCGCGGATCCCATGCATCTTAATCTCATCTGTAAGCCTACTATGAGGGACGTTGTTGAAAGCCTTACTAAAATCCATGTAGACAACATCCACTGCTCTACCCTCATGGATCACCTTCTTCATCTCCTCGTAAAATTTAATCAAGTTAGTCAGACATTGCCTGCCCTGCACAAAGCCATGCTGACTATCCCTAATTAGGTCATGCTTTTCCAAATGTGTACAAATCCTAACCCTAAGAATTCTCTCCAATAGGTTTCCAACCACCAATGTAAGACTCACCAGTCTATAGTTTCCTGGATTGTCCCTATTTCCCTTCTTGAACAGCGGAACAAGATGAGTTACTCACCAGTCCTCTGGGACCTCTCCAGTGGCTAATGAGAAAACAAAGATCTAGGTCAAGGCCATAAAAATCACCTCTCCTGCCTCTTTCAACAACCTAGGGTAGATACCATTGGGTCCTGGGGACTTATCCACCTTAATGCTCTTCTAGAGACCCAATACCAGTTCTGACTTGATCCCAAAATGCCCTAGCATATTAGCATGCCCCACACTAATCTCACTATCCTCCACATCCTTCTCTTGGCTGAATGCTGATGCAGAATACTCTTTAGGATCTCACACACATCCTATGCCTCCAAGCACAAGTTCTCTCCTTTATCCTTGAGTGGTCCTACCTCATCCCTAGTCATCCTCTTGTCTTCAAATGTATGTACAGAATGCCTTGGGAATACGCTTTAATCCTATTTACCAAAGTCATTTCATGGGTCCTTCTTGCTCTCCTGATTCCCTGCTCGAGTTCCTTCCTGCTTTCTCTACATTCCTCACGGGCCCTGTCAGATTTAGCTTCCTAAATCTTATGTATGCTTTTTCCTTTTAACTAAATTCCAGTTTTAAAAATCAAAATAAGGAGACATGGTATTTTGCAAAATATAAACAGAAATAACAGACTTCCCTATAAGAAAGCAAAGCATGTTATTTCCTGGAAATCAGATAAAAAGGCAGATGATTCAGGTTTAACTATTAAATGGTTTCAAAACATGTATTGGAAGTAGCAGCAATTGATAAAGAGTGGAAGTAAAATAAAAGTATGGACTAGCTAAGGAAAACCAGCATGAATTTGAAGGAGGCTAATCATGTTCAAGTGTTTCAATTTTTTTTGTTTTGAGTTGAGAGAAGATTGAGCAAGGGAATGAATTGGATATTACCTGCATGAATTTTACATAATATATAGTACCACGAGAAAAGACTGCATACCAAAAGTGAATCTCAGGGTGAACCAGCTTTTTAAAAATTGTTTTAAATGACAGAAAGCAAGTTGTGGTAAACGGTGATTTTTTTTTTTTTTTTTGAGTTGTACAGTGGTAAATAGACGTGTTGCGTAGAAAATAGAGTAGGCCATTTGACCCATATGATCGCAGCTGATCATCCAACTCAGTACCCTGTTCCTGCTTTCTGCCCATATCCTTTGATTGCTTTGGCCCTCAGAACTATGTGTAACTCCTTTAGGTGTGCCCCTAGGTTCAGTGCTAGGTGGATACTGTTTGAGCAGTATACTACATGGCTGCAACAGGACGTAGGCAGGCCAGCAGAATAGGGAAACACTGATAGAGAAACCTGGAGGTTCAGGTGAACAGTTCTTTAAAAGTGGTTGGACAAAGAAGTAATGAAGAAAACATTTGGAGTCATAAGGTTTCATAGATATATTGAGTACAAAACACAGAAGCTATGCTGAACCTTGAGAAAATTCTAGTTAGGATAGTCACAGGGAATATTGCATCTAGTTCTGATTACTCCACTACAAGAAGGAATGCAAGGGTGCTTGAAACGATGCAGAGATTTGCCAAAATGATTCCAGAGATGAGGTATCTTACTTACAAGATAGGAAAAACTGAAGTTGTTCCCTTTGGAAGGAGGAGATTGAAAAGAGATTGAAGAGAGATTTAACTACTAAATTAAGACTGTTTGTTTACTTTTTATTTAAATTAAGAAAAAATGTTCCTATTACTGACACAGCTCGGACGAGAGGACACAGTCTTCCAATTAAGGACAAAAGATGCAAGAGGATGTGAGGAAGAATATTTTTTAAAATAAGCCAATAAGTGGAACCCACTATGAGGATAAAGGAAAGGGAGATGATCAACAATCTCAGAAGGAAGTGAAATGCGTACAAGAGAGAAATAAGCTTGCAGGTTTCCAAGGATAAAGCTAGGGAAACAGGGCTAACTGACCTGTTCTCCAGAAAGTATGTATGAACTGGATAAGCCTCCCTTCATGCCATAATGGAGGAGGATATGGAAAGCAAGCCACAAACCATGGGACGATATGTTTGACATAGGGCTGGTACATAGTCCACTATCACCTAAAGTTGCATATACAATTTGGGCTCTGACATGAATTTCAAAGACCGCAAGAAACATCTAAGTCAACACATGGATAAACTTGCAGAAAATGGTAACTGGCAAATGAAGTGGAACATTGCTGACTGTAAAGTGATATATTTTTGTAAGGAGGTCATCACTTATTTCTTGGATGCTGAGTGCATGAGTAAACAGATGTCTAAAACCAATTACACAAGTTAGTAGGACTAAAAAAAATGCGACAAGGGGTATTTCTAGATCAATGAAATTAGACTAGGTTTGGGAGCAGTATGCGTCAAGGCAATATCACTGAAGCAGACAAGGAGAGCAGTGATAAAAGTTGGCAGAAAACCCCTTTAGCTTGTTTCAACTGTTAGAGCCAAAGGAAGGCACAGGAAAATCGGGAGGTGATTCCTGGATATTTCTTCCGTGTCCCTTTTGATTGGCCAAGTGGTTTAAATCAAGAGATGATACTGCAATGGAAGAATACAGTTAGAAAATTCACTTCTTAAATATTTAACATCTGGATCAATGAATTGAACAGATGTGGCTCAGGCAGGATTTGTTTTACAGCTACAGTACATGGGAATGAGTGGATGCTGGATCACAAAATATTTAAAAGACGAAGTGTATCGAATTTTGAAATACCGAAGAGTTGAAGGGTGAGGGGTGTGGAGGCTTGGAGAAGATTCATGATGATCTTTAAGATGGTGGGGTAGGCTTGAGGGGTGAATTCCTTATTGCTCCTACTTATATTTTTATGAAAGCAAAGAAATGTTAAATAGAAACTTGGTCAATTAGAGCATGAACAGCTTTTGCCTCGATTAATGAAGAGAATCATAAAAAGCTACTTCAGAAAGTGCATTGAGGATTTAGTAGAATAGCAAAGATCAGCAAAGTATTTGTGGTTAAATTAGTAAACAAAGCCAAGTCCATTCTTCTACCCCATCATTCTTACACCATACCATCTCTCCCATCCCCCATCTGATGTCAACCATCCATATCTTCTGTTGTCATCATAACTTTTTGTTTAAAATACACCACCCTTCTGATGCTCTTCTCTCCCACTCCTCCAATCTGCTTTTTTCTCCTCTGCTACTATTCACTATCACAGCTCCTAGCCCTCAGTTACACTGAATCATGCTTGTGTTAACACAACATCCTCAGACTCTTGCCTGACTATTGTCTTTGCTTGTGAGCATTTTAACCAGAATCTGTTTGGGAGTGACAATGAAGTCTGAACACAAGCATTTGAGTCTGACCACTTCTGCCACCACTGATGATGTCATTTTCGCCTCCACTTGCGTGGCCATCCCCCCAAACCGCCCCAACACACACACACACACACACACACACACACACACACACACCCTAGGCCTAGGCCCAACACCAAGTTATTCACAATTCTCCCAGACCACCACCTCACTGAGGATGAATGATCAGTCCTCAGCAAAGGACTTTCACTCCTCTGTGCCCACACAATGAATTCCGTTCATGTCTGGATGTTGAACATTTCTTTTCCCCCCTTCTCCGCCTCCATGCCTCTTTCTTTGACAGGGAGTCTAACCCACCCACTGCAGACCCCTTCTCCCGCCTCTAACAAACCTCATCGTCCTGGACACCACGCCATGGCCTCCTCCATCCCTTGACCTCTGCATCTCCAACTGCCATCGTGACATCGAACACCTTAATCTCTTCATTCCGCTCACTCACTCCAACCTCTCCCCAAGGGAACGTGCAGCCCTCCGCTCCAACCCCAATCTCCCCATCAACCCAAGAATGGGGGAGGGGTGGAGGGGGCAGTAGTGGCAAAGCACACTGACCTCTACATCAGAGGCCAGGCGTCAACTCTGACACCTCCTCCTACTGCCCTCTCTTATGACCCCATCCCTGATCACCAGGCCATCGTCTCTCATAGCATCCTTTCTCTCAGCAGATGCTGCCAGACCTGGTGAGTTTTTCCAGCAATCCCAGTTTCTGATTTCCAGCATCTGCAGTTCTTTGGGTTTTTTCCATTTAGGCCAGAAAGTCTGGGTTCAAGTCCCACCTACCCCTGAAGTGTGTCCTAACATGTCCGAACTGGTAGATTATGAATATTTTTAAATTTAGGGATACTTAATGACACTTGGGTGAGGTTGAAAGTACAGGTTTTATTTCACGTTGTGAAATAAGTCAGCAAAGGCTGGTTCTGGTTTCACCCTTCAACTGACTATCAGGAGTTTAACAGCGGTCACTGAATCAAGCTGTACAGCAACAAAACATTGGTCTGAACATTCAACAGATTTTCCTTGTTTTCAGCAAATTTCGATTTAACTACAGATCTAAATGGTTTGCAACTTATAGCCTTAATTACCTTATTTCACACCTTTCACTGTTTCAGAACAGTAAATTAGCTACATGTCACAACCACAGAACCCTGAAGCACTATCTTCTTAAACAGAATCAGCTAAACATAGACAATTGAGGTTTTGCCGTTAGCACAGGATGAACATCAGATTTCAGTTTTCCAATGGTCAGCAGACATCCAGAAAATGTTGATTTCGATAAGATTATATTGTCCAGCTAGGCAAAGTACAAAATAATGGTTTTCAATAAACCCATCTCTGTACTAACCAAACTGGTCACATACAAGTGAGTCACCAAGTAAAATATAACCACATGCATTGCTGGCTGTGTACTAATATTTTGAATAATACTGCACCCAAAGTCAGCATTCGTGTCTCGGAGATTCACCAATTACCAGCAGTCTCAAACTGAATTCAGAGAATGACTGCAGATGCTCATTGTCAAACACCCGACTTCCAATTAAACCTAACCACACTAGGACTATCCACCAGGAGCAGTGCGACAATAACAAATACAGTAAGGGAGGGAAAGGGGGCGGGAACTAAATGAAAATAGAGTTGATGGAGAAAATAACACACTCCAGCCCACCTCTCTCTCAATGTTGGGTGCAAAAAGCACCTGCTCAGATATGTTATGACACCTCTGAAGCAGGTGGGACTTGAACGGAGGCCTCCTGGTTCAAAAGGTAATGACAGTACCAGTGCATCACAAGAAATCTGCTGGATGCAGTGTATCCATATACAAAATATGTGTTCTCGCACACAGCTAAACACTACATTTTTCCCAATCACCAAATCACCTATGATATATTTTTCCATCAATTAACCACCACCAATAAATCACCTATGCTTTCCAATTGATTAATTTACATACAAAGTCATTAAGGGCAATACAAACCATCAAAGGTGAAAGAAAGGTAGGGAGGGGGAAGGAGGCTAAATCAAAATGGAGCTGGAAGGGGAGATAAAGTGCTCCTCCCACTGCAATGCCCACCTCTCTAAAGGTATCGATAGGATTGTTGGACACCACTTGCTCCTCCTCCAAGGACACCAGGGCACGAACGCAGCTACGGAAGAGGGCCAGACAGTTGGCAGTATTATACTGTGCTTCACTAGAACCATAAACGGAACAAGGCAGACAGAGTAAACTAAATCAAGGAATACATTATTGTGCAACCTCTCAGCTCCACAATTAGTTCTAGACTGTGCCTCTCGCTTCCCATCTCTGGGTCTCTTGCTCTACTCTCAAAGCGGGGACACACATCCAACTATACACAACAGGCAGCTATGATTCCCACCACTGCTTGGGCCTGTTAATAACGAATTGAACAGAATATAAAAGAAAACAGGCCTACCACATGCATTCTCTCCTCATAACGTAAGGTCTAAAGCCAGGTATCATTCTCATAAAGCTACATGGTACTCCCTCCAAGGTGAATTTTTCCTCCTTAAGGTGTTGTGCCCAGACCTGCTCACAATAGTCCAAGCGAGGTCTAACCAGGGTTTTGCGTAACTGTAGCATAAACTCTGCATTCTTGTGCCCCAGATATACTGGCCAGCATCCCAGTTAGCTTTCTTGATTATTATTTTCTGCACCTGTTCATAACAGTTAAAGATCTACCCAACTGACCTTCCCCCATCAACCCCAAGTCTCTTTGGATATCAACTGTACATTTCTTCATACCATCTAGAAAATACCCTGATCCATCTTTTTTCACCCCAAAATGGATAACCTCCCACTTACTTACATTGCAATCCATCTACCACAGTTTTGCCTCTTAGTCTATTAATATCCCTTTGTAATTTTATGCTATCTATATTATCTACAATGCCGCCTAACTTTGCCATCAGCAAATTTGGATATATGACTTTTTAAAGCCATTATCCAAGTCATTCATAAATAACGTGAATAACTGAGGTCCTAACACAGATCCATGTGGGATACCAGTGGTCACATCTTGCCAATTTCAGTACATACCTTAGATCCTATTTTCTGTTATCTGCCACTCATTCCATATCCTAACCATGTTGGTAGTTTGCCCTCAATTTCACAGGCTTCCACCTTATTTAACAGTCTCTTAATTAGGACTTTATCAAATGTATTCTGGAAAGCCATATAAACAACATCGATTACATTCCACTGTCCAATACTTTGGTCACCTCTTCACAAAATTAAATGAACCAATCATGAATCCATGATGGCACTCCCTGATTATCTGAAAATTTCAGGTGTTCAGTTACCCCATCCTTGATTACAGGCTCCAACAATTTTCCCATCACAGATGTGGGCTAACTGGCTTTCTTTTTTCACCCTTCTTAAAAAGTCAAGTGTAATGTGCAATTTTCCAGTCCAGAGGGACAACTCTTGCATCTAGGGAACTCTGAAAAACTTATAAACAAAAGCAGAAATTGCTGGAAAAGCTCAATAGGTCTGGCAGCATCTGTGGAGAGAAATGGGAGTTAACATTTCGGGTCCAGTGACCTGCCTTCAGAACTGATAGCAGCTAGGAAAAAGGTAGACAAAGGAGTGGATAATGGTCAGCCTCAGAGAATGAATAGCTACTAATGGAGACTAACAATGGGTTTTGTAATAGCAGACCATGTGATAACAAGGTCTGATGTGTGGAGGTTGGGATAAGGACATGGGAGAAGGTGCCTCAAGCCCTAAAATTGTTAAATTCGATGTACAGTCCAGAAGATTAGTCTTCCCAAGTAGAAAATGAGATGCTGTTCTTCCAGCGTGTGCAGAGCTTCACTGGAACAATGTAGCAAGCCTGATGTTGGCCAGGGAACAAGATGGTGTGTTGAAATGGTGAACGTAGAACAGTACAGCATAGTATTGGCCCTTCGGCCCACTATGTTGTGCTGACCTATTATCCTAAGATCAATCTACCCTGCATACCCTACATTTTACTATCCTCCATGTGCCTATCCAAGAGTCGCTTAAAAGTCTCTAAAGTATCTGACCCCACTACCACTGCTGGCAGTACATTCCACACACCCACCACTCTGCGTAAAGAACCTACGTCTGACATCTCCCCTATACCTTCCTCCAATCACCTTAAAATTATACCTCCTCGTAATAGTATTTTCTGCCCTGGGAAAAAGTCTCTGACTATCCACTCTGTCTATGCCTCTCATTGTCTTCTACAGCTCTATCAAGTCACCTCTCATCCTTCTTTGCTCCAATGAGAAAAACCCTAGCTCCCTCAGCCTTTCCTCAGAAGACCTGCCCTCCAGTCCAGGCAGCATCCTGGTAAATCTTCTCTGCACCCCCTCTAAAGCTTCCACGTCCTTCCTATAATGAGGTGACCAGAACCAAACACAATATTCCAAGTGTCGTCAAACCAGGGTTTTATAGAGCTGCAGCATAACCTCACGGCTCTTAAACTCAATTCCTCTACCAATGAAAGCCAACACACCATACACCTTCTTTACAACCCTATAACTGGAAGTTGGAAAAATTATAGCTAGGGAGTCTACAATGTGCTCCCCTACTTCATTTAACACCCTCAGAAACCATCAGGTCCCAGGGATTTATCACTCCTCAATTCCATTAACTTCCTAATTTATCAATGTTTTGTTTACATTAATTTTATTCAGTCTCTGTCCCTGATCCACCATTAATTTCCTCAGGACCTCAAGTAAGCTATCCTCCTTTTTCTGCTGTAAATACTGGTGAAGTAATTATTCAACATGTCAGCCATTTCCCCACAGTCATTGGTAGTATTCCCATTTTCAGTCTTTAGTGGGCCAACATTGCTCCTGACCATGCACTTTCCCTTTTATGTAACTGTAAAACTTCTCATTGGCAAGTACCTTTTCCCATTCAGTAGCTCTTCGAAACTGCTTTGTGATCTTCTTCTAGTCTTTACCTTTCTCATCGAACGGAATCCATGCTGTTTTTCCCATTTTTGCAAATTCTTTCTTTTAGTTTTATGCTGTCCTTTATCTCATGGGACACTTCCCAACATAGTGAAGGAACATAACACCATTCAGAGCAAGAAGCCCACTTGACTACTGTCTCAATCAGCACCTTAAATAATTCCCTTCACCAGTGGAACACTGTGATTGCAGAGTCTACCATGTATAAGATGGACTCCAATAACTCAATGCTTCTTTGGGATCACAGGGATCCAAGTGTACAAGACCACTGTTCCCTGGAAGTGGCAACACAAGTGATAAGGTGGCTGAGAAGGCATTTGGCACGCTTGCCTTCATCAGTCAGGGCACAGAGTATAGAAATTGACAATGAAGAACTTTAGTTAGGCCATATTTAGAATATTGCATACAGTTCTGGTGATCACACTACCAGAAGGAACAAGGCACTTTGGAGAGAATATAGAAACGATTTACCAGGATGTTGCCTGATTTTGAGGGTATTAGTCATGAGAAAAGATTGGAAAAACTGTTTGTTCACTTGAACATCGGAGGCTGAGGGGCAAACTGACAGAGGTTTACAAAAATACAAGAAGCATGGATAGAATAGAAGGTCGGAATTATTTTCCAGGGTAAAAACCCTCAATTACTAGGGACATTGGTTTAAGGTAAAGGGGGAAAGTTTAAAGGGGAAGAGGGGAGTTATTTTCTTCCCCCAACACACCACACACACAGGGTGTTAAATGCCTGGAAGGCACTGCCAGAGGAGATGGTAAAGCAGATACAACAATATTTGAGAGACATCTTGATAGATACATCAATCGTCAGGGAATAAAGGGATAGGAACCACAGCAAAGCAAAAGGTTTTTTGTTTAGAAAGGAGTCATGCATCAGTGCAGGCTTGCTGGGCCAAAAGGCCTGTCCTATGTTGTACTGTTCTTTGTTCTCCACAGTATCTTCCAAAGAATTTTTTTTACTGTGAGTAATGATAATAACAGCAGGCACATGGAAACAGCACTTGCAAGTTCCTCTCGTCACTAAACTGTTGCTCGGTCAAATATTGGAATTTGGTCAGATCAGCACTACATATTTGCCCAACAATCAAAATAACACTCAAGGGGAAATATATGACCTGCCCGAGGGGCAATAAAAGACCTCATTTGTCTGATATAAAGAATGCAATTTCAAGGAGTACACATTCTACATATTTAATAAATAAAACACATGTGTTATATTTCGATAACTGGAATTTGCACTTATGGGATGGTTCAGAATTAAATATTCCCAAATGAAGTTTGATTTGGAATTCTGCAACCATTTTTGGAGTGAATACTGAATCACAACCTCCTGACTCAGACCGGATACCACTGTGACAAAACTGATATGAATCCTGCTGTTAATTTCTATCATTTAATTCTTTTGGTAATAATAGATCAGGGAAAATCATGATTTCTGTCCTTTACCTGAATATGATTAATTGTCCCAGACTAGCCACATGGACAAGGTTCAGACGGAGTAAGCATGGATTCACGAAAGGGAAATCACGCTTGACAAATCTACAGGAGTTCTTCAAGGATGATACTAATAGAGTTAATCAAGGGGAAAACCAGTGGATGTTGTTTATTTGGACTTTGAAGGCTTTCGACTAAGTCCATCATTAGGTATTAAAATGTAATATTAAAGTGTATAGGACTGGGAGTAGCACTGAGATGTATAGAAAACAGGCTGGCAGAGTGGGAACTAAGTAGGCAATAAACAGATCTTCTCCCTGAATGGCAGGCAGTGACAAGGGAAGCATCACAGGGACCAGTGTCAGAACCCCAGCTATTCGCAATATATATTCCCTATTTAGATGAGGGAACTAAACATAACATCCAAATTTGCAGATGACGAAGCCTGGGTGAAAGGGTGAGTTGTGAGGAGGATGCAGAGATGCTTCAGCACAACTTAGGCAAATGTATAGCAAATGCAGTATAACATGGATAAATAAGAGGTTATCCACCTTGATACCAAAAACAGTAAGGCAGATTATCGGAATAGCGATAAATTGAAAGCAATGAATGTACAGCGATACTTGGGCGATCTTATACACCCAGGAAAGGGAAGCATTCAAGTGCAGCAAGCAGTAATGGTGACAAATGGTAGTTAAGCTGTTACTGTGAGAGGATTAGCGTAGAGTAGGGATGTTTTGTTGCAATTATACAGGGCATTAGTGAGACCACATCTGGAATATTGTGTAGCTTTGTCTGAGGGAGGCTGATCTTGCTATCAGAGGAGTGCAGTGAAGGTTTTTTTGTATAGAATCCCTACAGTGTGGGAACAGGCCCTTTGACCCAACAAGTCCACACCTCAGAGCATCCCACCCAGACCCATCCCCCTATAACCCACTTAACCTACACATCCCTGAACACTATGGGCAATTTAGCATGGCCACTCCACCTAGCCTGCACATCTTTGGGCTGTGGGAGGAAACCAGAGCACCCGGAGGAAACCCACACAGACATGGGGAGAATGTGCAAACTCCACACAGACAGTCGCCTGAGGGTGGAATCGAACCCGGATCCCTGGCGCTATGAGGCAGCAGTGCTGACCACTGAGCCACCCTAACTACACTGATTCCTGAGACAGCCAAACTGACATGTGAGGACTGTTTGAATCACCTCGGATTATCCTCACTGGAGTTCAGAACAGGGTTGCATGGGGACGGTATTGGAATCCTAGATATGGCAAATGCAGGAGGGATGCTCCCGGTGGCAGGGTAGTCAGAACCAGGGGTTATATTCTAAGGATACAAGGTAAACCATTGAGAAGAAATGTCTTCACCCAGAGAGCGGTAAACTTGTGCAATTCGCTACCACAGAAAGCAGTCCAGACCAAAATGTTGTATGATTTCCAACAACTGGATGTAGCTGGGTTAAAGGGGACAAAATATATGTGGAAAAGGAGAAACAAGGCTATTGAGTTGGATGATCAGTCTCAATCATAAAGAATGCAGAGCACAGTCAAAGGACCCAATGGTCTACTCCTGCTCTTATTTTCAATATTTTTATAAATGCCCTTTTCAGTTCATCTTCAAAACTGCCATTTGGCATTGTTACCACACGAAAGCAAATACTGGCGCATGCTGAAACTTGAAATTAAAACATTAAAATATTGGAGGGACTTAGCAGATCTGGCAGTATCTTTGGAGAGAAACGGTTAACGTCTCAGATCGTGATCTTGTAAAAATTATCAGAAAAGCAAGGATACAAAAAGAGCCTCGAGCATTTCTGGTCAGCTCACTTCGTTGCGCTAACATTAATGAATTTCGTCGAATTCACATGCATGTGCGAAAGTGTGAAAATGCCGGCGTTGATTGGATGTGAACATACGCTTGCGTTCGTCAAAAACGGCAAAAAATTGAGCTTCTAAATTGGTGTTGAAAGGTCCAACTCTGGTGAGCGAAACTAGAACAAGAAAAGTTACGGGATCTACTCAAACCAGTTAAGAGGCATCACTCTCTGTTGACTACCTGCATAAGGCTTCATAATTCCTCAAGAAAATTGTCCCAATGAAAACTGCTGAGTACAGTATTTTATTTCCACACGCTCTGGAATGCACCCCCCGAAGACCTAGTCACAGCAGTTCAAATTACCTCTAGTTAAAGGCTCAGCGCTAATGTACTACAGGATGGAAAAGTCAAAAACTTTCCAAACCCTATTTATCATGACATCTGGTTGCAATAATCACATAACGTTTAAATCTGTGTTTTACAACTCATTTATCATATCATCCCATTTTCTTTTCCTCGCACTACCCCAATTTGAGGAGTTTTTCCCCCCTAAAGTTGCAAATTAAAACATCCAAGTATAAATCGATTGGCGATTTACTATGTTTTTTTGAGGAGGTAGTTATGGAAGTCTCAAACACGTACAATTTTTATAAGATTAATTTCCAATCACACGTTGCGGCGACGGTTCAGGGCGAAGAAATATTCTGAAGGATAAGCAAAGAACGCTCGTTCGGAATTTCACAAAATAACCTGTTTTTCTGTTTAAGCACATCGGCAGATTTATTTTTCGTTCACAGAACGACTGTTTGTGCACGAACCTCCTCCGTCTCCCAGCAGCCCAGGAAGAGCTGAATACTTACAGGATTTTTTAAACCCCACCCACTCACTCGCAGGATTATGAACCCACCAGGGGTATTTAACAAATTCGTACATCGACGTTTATTACCGGGAGTCTCGCCAGTTATTTATTCTCAGCCATGTCCGATTCCCTTGACTTTACCTTGCATCAAGAGCGCCGTGGCCCCGAGAAGCACTGCCATTCTCTTCGCCATCGAAACCCCACAACTCAGCACCACAAATTACATTGAGGGGGGGAAAAGGAATGCAGAGGCAGGCAAGATCCGGCTTCTTCACTTTGTGGGTCGCTGTCCCCGGGTCGGTCGATTGCCTTTTATTCAGCGCTTTAACTCTGCTGCTCCCATCGTCCGGCAGCGCTCGCACTCAGACCGACCCCGAGCGCGGCGCGAGCAAATAGCCAACGGAAAAAAACCGCCACCACCAACAAACTTGCTCACCGGAAACCCTCTTCCAGGAAAAAAGGTTCGTTTGATCGGGAGATGCTCTGGCCAATCGTCGCCAGGTCTCGGGGGCAGGATCAGTGATATTGTCCAATGAGATTGTTAAAGACGAGCAGGCTGTTTCCGGTTGGATGAAGTTTGGTTGCACTGGGAATGCCGCTTTGTTGGTCTGAGGAAAAAGGTGAGTTTATTGTGATTGTTAGGAGATGTAATAACAACTTGTACAAAAAGACATGTAAACTTGTAGGTGTAATGGCAGAAATTAGGCTGGTGTTTGTTCAGATTTTCGTCGAAATAAACGTTTGAATCTTGCAATACTTTACAACTTTCAGTTATTTTCTAACAATTGCGCTCCTGGTCAGTCCTGTTAATAAAAACATCAGGGTGTTGGCCGCTTGACAGCGGCTTCTCCAATCTAGGGCGGTGTTTTGTCTCCAAGGAGCGGGTTTGGAGTAGAAGACTTTAGGATTGGAGGTAGGTGAAAGGAGATGAGTGCTAAAAAGACGGGATAATTGCATTCCTACAGCGCTCTTCACAAAGTAGGTTGGTTAAATTAAAGCAAGATACAATGGATACTGAAAATCCCAAATTGAAGGTGCTGGAGAAACTCAGCATCGCGGAGAGAGAAAAGCAAGAACAGAGAGTATCGTTTCTGAATCGCGCATGATTCTTCCTCAAGAACTGCCAGAACTTGTTGCTTTTATTCAGAGGCGCATAGTCACCCAATCATAGAATTGTGAGAGTGCAGATGGCCATTCGGCTCAATATGTCTGCATTGTCTGAGCAATTTTAATTTAGTGCCGATCTCCTGTCTTTTCTTCCTATCCCTGCACGTCGTTTCTATTTGAATAATCATCTAATACCCTCTTGACTGCTTCAATTTGAACGTACCTCCACCACTTCCAGGCAGTGTATTCCAAAGCCGAAGCACTGGTCCTGTGAAAAAACATTTTTTTGGCCTGGCGCTAGTTTATTTTGCAAAACACCTATTAAACTACCCTCTGATCTTTGATCTATTTGCGAGTAGGGACAGGTCCTCCTAATCCAATCTCCAGCCCCCCTCATAATTTGAAACTTTATCAAATCTCTTCTTAGCCTTCTCCTCTCCAAGGAAAACAATCCCAATCTCTCCAAGCTTTCCTCATAACCTATGTGTCTCATCCTTGGATACATGTAGCTATTCAAAAGTCTGTCACATTAATTTATTTTACACTGGCTAAAATGTTTACTAAACTAATAGCCTTCAATCACGTGTTCTCCTTGATATGGCTTGGTGATAGCAACTTTGCCTCTCAGTGAGTACAGTGAATGCTACACTGCTGCAGGACGATAACCCCTGTCTGCCCCCCAAGGTATAAGTATTGCCAGTATTCGGAGAAAGCAAGGGAAGTTTGAGTGTCTTGAGCAACATTAATTTCCTTAGCCAACATCACCGAAAAAGTAATTTATCAAATTGCCATATGTGGAGTAAAACAAATGTAAAATACTGCTGATGCTAAAAATCTGATATAAAAACAGAAAATAACAGAGATGCTCGGCAATTCTGGCACCATCTGTGGACAGAGAAGTAGTATTTCAAACCTATGACCATTTATCATACTTGTGGAACATTGCTGTGTGACACTTGATTGTCATGTTTGACCCTGTATTACAGCAATGACGACAATTCAATATTAATTCATTGGCTATGGAGATGTTTACAGACATCTTGAAGTAAGGAATAGCATTTTATAAATGCAAGTCCTTTCTTTATTTATGGATCTTTTGTGAGTTTAAAAAAAATTAAACAAACATAGGTCAGAAATAAGATTTTTGGTGTTCCATTACCACTTGTGAAATGGATTCTTGGAAGCACTAGATCTGGGTCTTGGCTTTGCTATCTGGAAAAGAATTAGCTTCTCCACTGGAAGGAAGGAAGGAAGAAAGAAACAAAATCAACAGAAGTGGATAACCCTAGTGTAATTTCAAGTATATGTCTATAGTATGTTAAGTGTATAAAAATGGAAGGGAAAATAAATAGTAGAGGGAAAGGACAAGCCTAAAATTTTAAATATCAGCATCTATAATTTATTAAAGTCAGTGTATTAACCATCCATTTGTTTTTCAAAGGCTATAGAAAGATTTGGATGAAATATAACAACTATCATGTAATACATGCATCCAGCTGACAAT
The DNA here is from genome assembly GCA_024137785.1 of Ginglymostoma cirratum. Classification (NCBI taxonomy): domain Eukaryota; kingdom Metazoa; phylum Chordata; class Chondrichthyes; order Orectolobiformes; family Ginglymostomatidae; genus Ginglymostoma; species Ginglymostoma cirratum. The sequence goes on along the minus strand of JAHRHZ010000279.1, from coordinate 901,834 downwards.
TCTTGAAAATCCATTTAAATTCTCTTGTTTATACCTCAAAACACTTAATAAGTGACTGAGATTACTGTAAAGATTCCACTTTCTCAACCTCAACCCTTGCTTCAGGTATGGTGACCCTCATATTAAACCATTACTAGTCCTATCTCTTTAATGAGAGAATAGCTGTATGGTCCTCTGGGACTATGGCAACTTCACCTTTAATGATTCAAATGTAACATGATAAGTACATTTCAAATTATAGTCCATAAAATGTGGAACCGACCTTATAATTGAGGTAACTGAAGCAACAGTAAGCTACTTAGTTTGTACAGAATTTTCAACTGTGAACAAACTACATTATTTCACGATCTGTGATAAAGAAGAAGGGTACTAGTTGGGAACCTTTCTGCCTGCACTGGTTAGAGTCGGAAACATACTACACAAGATTAATATTAGTTATGCAAGTTCCAAGAGGTGCTCTGGGAAATGTGGATTGGTTTTGATTGGTTTCAAGTAGAGCCTTGTTTGTTAATTTCCAAAAAAAAATCTGTTAATAAATGAGAAGTGCTTTGGGATAATTAAGAGAACCATAATACCATTCGTTTAATGAAAAAAAGACTGTGGAATTGAGGTGCAGAGGAATTATTATGCAGATGCACCATAAAATTGAGAAGGCTAATAGGATGTTATCATTTATTATGAAACGAATTGAACATAAAAGTAAGTAAAAGTTCTGAAGAAGAGTCATAATAGAATCAAAATATTAATTATGTTTCGCTCTCCATAGATGTTGCCAGAGCTGCTGAAAAAAGATTTTTTTATACTGGCATTGGTGAGACATCTTGGATACTCCATGCAGTTTTGGTCTTGTTATTTAGAGAAAGATGTAAATGCTTTGGAATGAGGTTTACTAGATTAAAAATTAATAGAAGTGGACTGTTGAATGTTACGTTAGAAACGTTGGGCTTGTTTCTGTTGGTGATTTGATTTGATTTATAATTATTGTCACATGTACTGAGATAGAGAAAATTATTGTTTTGCATGCTAACCAGACAGATCGTATACTTATGTAAGGTATCAGAGTAGTAGACCAGAATGCAGAATGTAGTGTTATAGCTCAGCAAGGGTGCAGAGAAAGATTAACTTGAATATGGGAGGTCCGTTCATAAGTCTGATAACACCAGGGAAGAAATTGTTCTGGAGTCTGTTCATTTGTATTTTCAAACATAGACGGAGCTAATGGAAGGAGGGCTGGCTTTCATGAGGGACTGGGCTGTGTTCACAACTGTCTGTAATTTCTTGCAGTTGCCCTACCAAGTTGTGATGCATCTAGATAGTATGCTTTCTATAAAAATTGGTAAGAGTCATTTGTGGACATTCTTTCCTGACTATTGCATTGACATGGGTAGACCATTTCAAATTGTTGGTGATATTTGTTCCAGAACCTGGAAGCTCTCAACCACTTTCACCTCAGCACCATTGATGCAGACAGGAGCATGTCCTCCACGCCTCTTCCTGAAGTTGATGACCAGATCCTTCATTTTGCTGACAGTGAGGAAGAGATTGTTGTCTTAACACCATGCCACAAAGCTGTCTACCTCATTCCTATATTCTGCCTTGTTGTTATGAGATATGACTTACTGTGGTGGCATCATCAGCAAATTTTGTGAATGGAGTTAGAGCTGAATGTGGCCACACAATTGAGAGTGTACAAGGAGACGGTACAAGGAGAGAGTGTAAGGGACTGAGTACGCAGCTTTTCAGGGCATCAGCGTTGAGGATTATTGTGGAGAAAATGTTGTCACCTGTCCTTACTTGTTAGAGTCATACAGCATGAAAACAAATCCTTCAGTCGAACTGGTCCATGCTGACCAGGTTTCCTATTTGCATGTGTTTGACCCATATCTCTCTAAGCCTTTCTTATGCATGTACCTGTCCAAATATCTCTTAAATGTTGTAACTGGAGCTGCAGCTGACACTTCCTTAGGCAGTTCATGCAGCTATTTGATTGAAATGTATAAAGTTCCCGAGGTCTTGATGTGGAAAGGAGGTTTCTTCTGGTGTGTCAGTCCAGATCTAGGAGGTCATAGGCTTATAGACTTGCACAGCACAGAACCAGAGCCTTCAGTCCGACTCATGCAAGCCGACCAGACATCCTAATTTAGTCTAGTCCCCTTTGCCAGAAAAATGGCTGAGGAGTGGCAGGTGGAGTTTAATTTAAATAAAGGAGGTGCTACATTTTTGGAAAGGCAAATCAAGGCAGGATATATACAATTAATGGTAAAGTCCCGGGGAGTGCTGCAGAGCAAAGAGACCTTGGGGTGCAGGTTCACAATGCCTTGAAAGTGGAATCCCAGGTAGACAGATGCTCTTGCTCTTTCCTGCATTGTTCTGGAGTGTAGCAGTGTGTCCTGGCCCATTTTAAATAGTGTCCCAATGCAGCTTTGTTTGTGGACGTTGAGGATTTGATCAGTGTGGATTGCTTTTCTGTATACGGAGGTTTGGAACTCCCCATCAACTGACGTCCAGGAAGAGCACCTATACAAAGTCTTCGCTATGAACAAATACCCCTGCGACTTCATCCGCAGATGGTTATTAAACTGACAACAACAGGAGGACACACAGTTCGCCCGAACACACTGGCCACACTGTCCTACATCAAGATCATATCAGAAAACTGACAATGAGACTCCTACAACCACTAGGAATCATGATAGCCCACAAGCCCACAGCCACTCTACAATAAACACTGAAGGATTCGAGACCTCATTCCCACAACATGTAGTAGTTTATAAAATACCATGCAATGACTGTCACAAACACTACATCAGACAGTCAGGAAGGAAACTAGCCATCAGATTACATGAACGTCAGCTAGCGGCAAAACGTCACGATGAAATTTCCTTAATGTCAGTACACTCAGACAATGAAGGCCACCAGTTTAATTGGCACAATGTAAGCATAGTCGCCCAAGCCAAACAGACACACATGGGATTTCCTAGAGGCCTGGTTCTCAAACCCTAATGCTATCAACAAACATATAGAATTGGACCCCATATACAAACCCATATAGATCAAAACCAGAAATGATATCACTCACCACAACAACTAGACAGTATAAATTCCAAGTGGAGTAGAACAACCTCACTTCATCAGAGGCTTCACTGAGGATGTCACTAGCATGATGACAAAAGATCTGAACAAAAACAAGCCCGCTCGCAAGCAAGTCAACAACCTAGGGGAAAGGTTTAAAAGGGACCAAAGGGGCAACGTTTTCATGCAGAGGGTGGTGCATGTATGGGATGAGCTGCCAAAGGAAGTCGTGGAGGCTGGTACAATTACATTTTAAAAAGCATCTGGATGGGTATATGAATAGGACCGATTTAGAGGGATATGGGTGAAATGCTGGCAAGTGGGACTAGATTAATTTAGGATATCTGGTCAGTATGGATGAGTTGGACTGAAGGGTTGTTTCCATGCTGCACAGCTCAATGACTTCATTTGGTCCATATCCCTCAAAACTCTTCCTATTCATGTGCCCACCCAGATGCCTTTTAAATGTTGTAATCTTACCAGCCTCCACCACTTCCTCCGGCAGCTCATTCCATACATGTACCACCCTTTGCGTAAAAACGTTTCCCCTTGGGTCCCTTTTAAATATTTTCCCTCTCCCATTAAACCTCTAGTTTTGGACTCCGCTACCCAACGAAGACGACCTTGGCTAATCACACTAACCACGGCCCTCATGATTTTATAACCTTCCACAAGGTCACCCCACAGCCTCCAATGCTCCGCGGAAAATAGCTCCAGCCGATTCAGTCTCTCCCGATAGCTCAAACCCTCCAGCCCGGCAACATCCTTGTAAATCTTTTCTGAACCCTTCCAAGTTTTACAACATCTTTCCTATAGCAGGGAGACCAGAATTGAACGCAATATTCCAAAAGTGGCCTAACTAATGCCCTGTACAGCCGCAACATGACCTCCCAACTCCTATACTCAATGTGCTGACCAATAAAGGCAAACATATGAAATGCCTTCTTCGCTAGCCTGTTTACCTAGGATTCCCTTTTCAAGGAGCCATGAACCTGCACTCCGCACTCTTTGTTCAGCAACACCCCCCAGACCCTAATATTAATTGTTTAAGTCCTGCCCCAAATTACCTAAACAAAATGCAACACCTCATATTTAAACTCCACCTGCCACTCTTCAGCCTATTGAGCCATTTGATCAAGATCTCTTTGCTGTCTACTACACTGCCAATTTTGGGATCATCTGCAAACTTGCTAACCATTCTCCCTAAATTCACCTCCAAATCATGTATATAAATGACAAGAAGCAGTGGACCTAGCACTGATCTTTGTGACACATGGCTGGTCACAGGCCTCCCATCCAAAAAAAAAACCCTCCGCCACCGCCACCCTCTGTCTTCTACCTTTTAAGCCAATTTTGTATCCAAATAGCTCGTTCTCCCTGTGTTACATGTGATCTAACCTTGCTAACCAGTTTACAATGCAGAACCTTGTTGAACCTAAGCCTTGCTAAAGTCCATAGCGATAACAAACACTGTTCTGCCTTCCTGAGGCATCAAGGAGATGTCACAGCTGCAAGTCCCCACAGGATACGTTGAGTGCTCAGGAGGCCCAGAATTTTCCGGCCCAGGTACCATTTCGTCCCAGGTATGAGCAACACAGTGCCAGTGCAGGCTCCATATGTCACAGGACATGGTGACAGAACTGTGCCAGATGCTGGAATGGGAGGCCTTTGTCTCTCAGTTGCTGTGAAGTTCATTACAGTGCTGAACTTCTCTGGAAACTGGCTCCTTCAGGGAGAGGGAGGTGATCTTTCTGGGATCTCTGTCGTACACCCACAAATGCATCAGGACAGTGACTGATACCATCTGTGCAAGGTTGCAGTCTTATTTTGCAGTCCAGAGATGAAGCCAGTGCTGCAGCAAGGCAGTTAAATTGGGAAATAAAGCTGGGTTTCCTCAAGTGCAGGGCGCCATTGACTGTACACACATGGAACTCAGGAGGACCATATCACAACACTGTGGAGTTCTTTAATGGAAACGAGTACCATTTGATTAAATGTCCAGGTGATCTGTGATCACCATTACCAATTGCAAGTAGTGTTTGCGCCTCATATCCTGGCAGTGTCACAACTTGTAACTCTGGAGTGTTTTCACATACTTAGTGGTTTTAAGGGTCCAGGGTTTCAAAGCTGGTAATCTGAAAGAGCAGAACTTCTCCAAAGGTGGCCATACCTGGAAGACAAATGGCAGTGAACTAAACAAGGGTGGTTACTGGAGGTCATGGAATACCCATTGTGACCTTGGGTCATGATACCATTGCGCAATCCCCTGACTAATATGGAGTGTAGGCTTAATGCCACCCACATCTCAGGACAGTTGCAAAGCAAACTATAGGTGAAGATGTGGTTCCACTGCTTGGGCCGGTCAGGGGCAGGCTGTCAAGTAAAGTCTGGATAGAGTATGCCACTTTTTTTTTGTCATTTTTTTCAACAATGGTTTCATGGTCATCATTAGACTCTTACAGATTTTTTTTTTTTGTGTTGCGCCATGGTGGTATCTGAATCCAGGTCACCAATACGTTGGCTGGGTCTCTGGATTAACTGTCTAGCAGTAATACCATTAGGCAACTGCCTACCCATAAATAAAATAAAAACGAAAGATGATGTGAACTTTGATATAAAGTAATTTATTATCTTCATCTAATTTAGGTAGATTTACTCATTGGTTTGCATATATTAGCTTAAACTATTTTAGGCATATTCAGCAAGCAAGTCTCACTGCCTTCTGCCAATCAGGGACTCCTGGGTGATAGCTGGAACTTGGACGTTTCTCAGTTTCCACAGCATTGTTCTGCAAACCTGAGTCTGATGATGGAAGTCTATGGTACTGGTCTCGTGAGCACCAGCCCGATGGTGCAAGGTCCCCCTGTTGTAGGGCCACAAGATCGGGGGAAAGTTCCCAATATTAATACTATTCTGAATCTGAAATTACATGCTGTATTGTCATTCACTACTTTTTCAAGCATTCCTCTGTATTTGGTGGTCACAGACAAATCCAGGTGTCACTGCTAAACAGCCTGTTCCCAACCGAAGGCAATGTTAGCCAGAACAAGTTTCACTAAGCCTGGTTATGTTTTGTTTAAATATCCAGAAGCATCCTTACATATTACTGTCCTTTACCCCCCACCCCCTCTGCCATCACCATATTGCCATGACAATTTTTTCCTTCATCTATTAACCACCACCAGTAAATCACTCAGTCAATTGGATATTAACATGCAAAGCCTGGAAAAAGACAACGCAAATCAACAAAAGATGAGTAGAGGTAGGGAGAGCAGAAAGGCGCTAAATCAAAATGGAGTTGGAGAGAGAGTTAAAGCACTTTATCTCCTTCGGTACCCACCTCTTTCTAAAGGCTTTGAAAGTATTAGCGGACCGTGTGTGCCCCAAGGACATCAGGGCACAAACATAGCTGCTGAAGAGATGCAGGCAGGCAGGCAGTCAGCAGAGACGGCTCCCTCCACAGCCCACTGCCGGGACATATTAATAGCCAGTGATAATGGGTACTGCAGATGCTGGAGAATCCGAGATAACAAGGTGTGGAGCTGGATGAACACAGCAGGCCAAGCAGCATCATAAGAGCAGGAAAACTTGATGTTTCGGGCCTAGACCCTTCATCAGAAATGGGGGAGGGGAAGAGGGTTCTGAAATAAATAGGGACAGAGGGGGAGGCGGATAGAAGATGGATAGAGGAGAGGACACAGACAAGTCAAAGAGGCGGGGATGGAGTCAGTACAGGTGAGTGTAGGTGGGGAGGTAGGGAGGAGATAGTCCAGAGAGGACGGACAGGTCAAGGGAGCGGGATGAGGTTAGTAGATAGGAGATGGGGGTGGGGCTTGAGGTGGGAGGAGGGGAGAGGTGAGAGGAAGAACAGGTTAGGGAGGCGGGGACGAGCTGGGCTGGTTTTGGGATGCGGTTGGGGGAGGGGAGATTTTGAAGCTTGTGAAATCCACATTGATACCATTGGGCTGCAGAGTTCCCAGGCTGAATATGATTTGCTGTTCCTGCAGCCTTCGGGTGGCATCGCAGGAGGCTCAGGATGGACATGTCGTCTGAGGAATGGGAGGGGGAGTTGAAATGGTTCGCGACTGGGAGGTGCAGTTGTTTGTTGCGAACTGAGCGCAGGTGTTCTGCAAAGCGATCCCCAAGCCTCCGCTTGGTTTCCCCGACGTAGTGGAGGCCACAACGGGTACGTCGGATGCAGTATACCACATTGGCAGATGTGTAGGTGAACATCTGCTTGATGTGGAAAGTCTTCTTGGGGCCTGGGATTGGGGTGAGGGAGGAGATGTGGGGGGAGGTGTAGCTCTTCCTGCGGTTGCAGGGAAAAGTGCCGGGTGTGGTGGGGCTGGAGGGGAGTGTGGAGCGGACAAGGGAGTCATGGAGAGAGTGGTCCCTCGGTAAAGCAGACAAGGGTGGGTAGGGAAAAATGTCTTTGGTAGTGGGGTCGGATTGCAGATGGCGGAAGTGTCGGAGGATGATGCGTTGGATCCGGAGGTTGGTGGGGTGGTACGTGAGGATGAGGGGGATTCTTTTTTGGTTGTTATTGCGGGGACGGGGTGTGAGGGATGAGTTGCGGGAAATGTGAGAGACACAGTCGAGGGCGTTCTCGACCACTGAGGGGGGGAAGTTGCGGTCCTTGAAGAATGAGGACATCTGAGATGTACAGGAGTGGAACGCCTCATCCTGGGAGCAGATGCGGCGGAGGCGAAGGAATTGGGAATAGGGGATGGCATTTTTGCAGGAAGGTGGGTGGGAGGAGGTGTATTCTCGGTAGCTGTGGGAGTCGGTGGGCTTGAAATGGATATCAGTTTCTAGGTGGTTACCCGAGATGGAGACAGAGAGGTCCAGGAAGGAGAGAGAGGTGTTAGAGATGGTCCAGGTGAACTTCAGGTTGGGGTGGAAGGTGTTGGTGAAGTGGATGAACTGTTCGAGCTCCTCGTGGGAGCATGAGGCGGCGCCGATACAGTCATCAATGTAACGGAGGAAGAGGTGGGGTTTGGGGCCAGTGTAGGTACGGAAGAGGGATTGTTCCACGTAACCTACAAAGAGGCAGGTGTAGCTTGGGCCCATGCGTGTACCCATGGCCACCCCCTTTGTCTGTAGGAAGTGGGAGGAATTGAAGGAGAAGTTGTTGAGGGTGAGGACGAGTTCGGCTAAGCTTGAATATTAATCGCCAGTTTGGCCAGGACCAGGACCAGACCCACAATGAGGTCATCTGACTTGCCTACACTTCTATGCACCAGATACCTAAAGATCAGGAGCATGGGGCTGAAATGCAACCAAAATTACAGTGAAAGATTTTTCGAAAAACAAGGGAATTCAATCGCCCACAACCACACATGATCCACGGACTCCACAGCCCTGCAAAAATAGACAGTTGGGCCGGGAGTCTGTGAATTGCTGCAATCGGTGATTGCATTGGACTGCTGCGTGCAATACCTTCCATCCAGGTTCCTGATGGAAAGTGGGAACACTCCTACATTGAGGGCCCTGCACTGGGGATTCACCACTGCCTGGCAGTAAGTAAGCATGCAAAGGCATATCCAGGTGCCAGTGAAAGAATTGAAGTGGATGGTGTGCAGCAGCAGCTTGTGCAAAAAAAAAACTCTTTGCAAGGCAGAAGAATATGGAATGTATTTCCAAATGACAGCTCAGTTTGTGGAGTACAGACTCCTGACAGACGTTCAGGACCCTACGGCTAATGTGAAATTTAGTCCAAGCCAACATCCTCAGGAATTTTGTGAGGAGACCAGAGAAAAGGGTCAAAGCAACCAACCAGTACAGCAGCACAGAGGCCACCAGCTGGTTTATGACCTCCAATCAGTTCCTGTAAGATAATGCTCAGAGCATCCTGTCCAGCAGCCGAGGCAAGTCAAGACTTTGGTCTCCAGCTCCTACCAGTTCACAGCCTAGGATTCCTCAGCCAAGCTAAGGTAGATCCCCAGATAGAGGAGGTGCTCTAGCTGAACCCCATAACTCCTCTGGCATGGAGGGCTGGGAATGGGATCAGGATCATAATCACAACATCCTATCATTTATCCAAACCTGTACAATTCCTCCTATTCCATACACTTTAATCTTTCCAACCAGACTCCTGTGGAGAACTTTAGTAAAATCCTCCTGAACATCTAGGTATACTACATTCATCAGTTCTCTATCATTTTTTAGTAACATCTTCAAAAAAATTTCACAAGTTCTCAAACATTATTTCCATTTGCAAATCCGCTCTCACTATGTCTAATCAGATCATTACCAACCAGGTGTCTATTTCAAACATTTTCTATACTACTAACATACAGCTGTAATGTCTGAAGTTTCCTGTTTATTCTCACTCCCTCCTTAATTAATGGGTAACATTTGCCACCTTCCAAACTGCAGCTACATTTTACCTCAAATTGTGCCTCTTCCCACAAATGAATAAAAAAAAGTATAATGATGGAAGGAGACATCAATAATGTTATAAATAAACACCAAATTTGTCAATATCTGCTCTGATGTTTAGATCTAATCTTCTCAGAACCATTCAACTGGTAAACATTTGCCTTAATTCAGACATTGATGTTTGGGCTGAATGCCAGTCCAAAGCTAAAAAATGTAATTGCCTTCCTCACTAAAGCAGTATTGCACAAAAGGAGCAAAAATTGAAACCAAGTATCTTCATATAATAAATTATGCGATAGCCCAACCATCTTTAGCTGCGTTATCAGGGCTTCCCATGCTTGATGTTATGATTGCTGATGATTCTAGAATCAAAATTCGGCTTCGGAAGGAGTATCATAGAACAATTATTCCTAATCTTTTCAGTAGGAAGGAATACTTCATTAAGACAAACAATTCCACAGCACACCCATATTTTTTTCAGCTGAATTGATTGCTAATAAATATTACATTTACTTGCATTTATTTTGGTTACAGCCTTGCCAAAAAGGATCTGCAACATAATACATACAAGAATAAAACAACTTAGATCAGTGGCTTAACGAAGAAAGTTCCAAAAATATTCAGCTTAAAATCTATGCCAATGTGGAAATATGTCTAGACAGTCAGGCCATTTCAACAATTATTCAACAATTGCATGCGTCTTTACTGTGCACGTGCAGTTTCTTTTCAGCACGGAAATGCGATCCTTAATCATTTGCAGATATTCAGACTAAATTTTTGAGCCTGCATATGTGCAAATTGCATTACGAGTGGATTTCCCACTTTCAATGCATGCAAAATCTCCACACATGCATGGTACCAGAAGACAACGTGAAGTCACGGTATCTCGAAAACCTCTGCCATAGACTAGCACAGGAGTCCATTCAACCTATCCAAAATACATTAACTGTTTTGAAGAGCATTCTGAATAGTCATACTCTCCCACTCTTTGTCCAATATTTACTGATTGATCGATTTATTGTCATGTGTACTTGTAATAAATACATGCAACAACAAACAGTGAAAAGTGTTGTATAATGTCACCAATATCCAGCGCCATCTCAAAAACACAGAAAATAAACCAAGACATAGAATTTTAAATATAAAAAATAAAAAGTTCAAAATTACAGTCCTTCTTGTTGAGTGCCTTAGCCATAGGCCTGGTTCTAGGCTCTTCCACCCTGATGCCGAGACCAACACCAGCATGAAGCAGTTGGTTAGCCTCAAGTCCCATCACCGCCGCTGGAACCATGTCACCATCTCTCCTCCACCAACATCAATGCCGCCACGAGTCCACACTCGGCCGATCTCTGCAATGCAGCTGAAGCTGCTGGGTCCAGAACTAGGCCCAAACTCAACACTGAACCCACAATGCTGAAACAGCTGCTGGCAATGCTACTGGGACCCACACTGGGTGCTCAGCCCAAACTCGCTTCCCTCCACCGCTGCCACCACCAGGAACACAAACCTGCCTCAGACGCACTGGACACCTCACCGCCACTAATGCCACACAAGCTCTCAACAAGATGATAAATTGATAAAAAGGAAAAGCAAATGGACCATACAACTCCTGGGCTCAGGAGCCCTAACACTGCACAGCTTACTCTGCCACCATCTTGATTCTTTCTCCAATATCTTCTGTTATTGTGAGTAAAACAATCATAAATAACTGAAATATATCACTCCATAACAACCAATCTGCTCATTATGTTCTGATGGTCTACAATTATAATGGGTTGGGGTGGATGGTCTTGAAATTGTTCTGGCAGATAATACCCAGTGATAATGTCTTGGACTGGTTTTGTTATGTCATTTATAATTCATTTTGATGGGAATTGTCATACCAAGGTAATGATGCAGACAAAAGTAGAAGAAATGGAAAAAAAAGGAGAAAAAGAATGAGAAATATGAGCACATGATAAGAGTGTGGGTAGGTGGAGTTGAAATGCCCATCAGCCATGATTAAATGGCGGAGTTGACTCGATGGGCCGAATGGCCTTACTTCCACTCCTATGTATTATGGTCTTATAATTATTGAATCGAATATCCCATTCCATGTCACCAATGGCTTAACTGGATAAAAGTTTCATCCATTGGTGGTGGACTATACAAATCAAAAGCCACCAGACACACATAGGTCCACGTTAATTTTGCTTATCAGAAGCAGGCTTGGAGGGGTACTGTGTTTACCATCAGTATCCCAAGCAAATTGTGCAAGTCAGCCAAACTTCACACTTTTGACTGCGAACCAGTAACCTCTGCAAAAAAGTACATGAGTACGAATGAGCATGGTCGAATTTAAAATACAGATGGAGCATGAGAAGGTTAAATCTAG